>PVKA01009569.1:0-67892 GCA_004027165.1 Ctenomys sociabilis | reverse complement strand
CTGGTACCACAAAAAAAAAAAAAAAAAAAAAAGAACACTAACACTGATAACAGACAAAAGAGCAGCAAGGGACCACACGGCGCTCTGACAAGTGCCTGGAGGAGCTCTATGCGCTTTGTGACCAGCTGGAGCTCTGCCTGCGCCTGGCATGTGAGTGCCTGTCACCGAGCTGTGACAGCGCCAAGCACCCTCTAACGCTGGCGCCCACAGCCACCAAGCCTGACGCCGTGCAGCCCGACAGCCTGCCATGCCCACAGTACCTGGCCGTCGTCAAAGCCCAGATGGCTTGTGCCAAGGACATTCACACCGCCCTGCTGGAGTGTGCCAGCAAGATCACAGGCAAGACGCCCATGCCACCCACTGGCCCTGGGGGCACCCTCTGAGGTGGCCTGGCACTGGGGGGGGGTTAGAGGGAATGCAAAGTGGTTTAAACCAAAAAAAAAAAAAAAAAAAAAAATCAAATATTGAAGACAAAAAAGAAAAAATATAGAGTCTAGAAAGCAATAAACAAGCCGGGCATGGTGGCGCATGCCTGTAATCCCAGCACTAGGGAGGCTGAGGCAGGAGGATTGTTGTGAGTTCCAGACCAGCCTGAGCTACAAAGTGAGCTTAAGGCCAGCCTGAACTGCACAGTGAGACCCTGTCTCAAAAAGACAAAAAAAAAAAACAACAACAACAACAAAAAAAAAAAAACAAGAAAGCAATAAACAAAATAAAAACAATACTGACTCCTGGTTTGGGGAAACCGGATATTAGATGATTTGTGCTAAGCACCTTGCAAAGAACAACTTAAAATGCTAGGTAAATATTTTAAAACCTTCGCATCAGGCAAGAGCAGGGACCAGGGGTTGATCTCCAGTGCCATGCGGGCCCCACCTCCAGGCACACCGAGTCACTGACTGAGTCTGAGCATGAGAGCGCACACCTGTAATCCCAGTGCTGGGGGGGCTGAAAACAGGATAATCACTGTGAGTCCAAGCTGCGTGAGACCCTGTACCAAATATATAAATTTTAAAAATAAACAATAAAACCTTCACAAAAGCTTTCATAGAGGACAGTGAGAAATCTCCTGCCCAAAAGAAGGGAAAACAGGGCTGGGTATGGTGGCCCAGGCCCATAATCCTAGGACTCTGGAGGCTGAGACAGGAAGATCGCTTCAGGTTTGAGGCAAGCCTGGGCTATAGAGTAAGTTCAAGACCAGCCTGAACTGAATAGTGAGATCCTGTCTCAAAAAGCCAAAATGAAGAAGGAGGAAGAGGCAGAGGAGGAAAAAGGGGAGGGGAGGGAGGAGAGGAAACAAAAGCCTAGAGAGGAACAATGGCAGCTAGAAGGCAGCAGAGTTCGGTCCGCAAATTTCAGCTGAACTGGAATGCTACCCCCAAACATACCTCTCAGAAACAAAGGTAAAATCTGAAATATTTTTTTCAGATATTAAAGGACAATATTACAACAGATTTAAATTCACATGTCTTAATTGGCCTTGACTCTAGAATCAGGCCAGTCTGGTCCAAAGATGGCTCACAGTGTTACTTCCAACCACATGAGCAGGCTGTCCAGAAAAGGGAAGTGAGTTGCAGGAAGAGACAGATGTGTCGGTGGGGCCGAGCCCAACTGTGGTATCTGGACAGTTACAAAGAAGGTGACACTCTGTTTACACATCGATTACCACTCACTACACATGGAGAAGCCACTGACCAAACTTAAAGCACACGCATGGCAGCCACTTAAACCAAACTTAATTCAGTTCACCACAGGCAAAAATGAGGGAATTCATCACAGCAGAACAAGGGAAGCACGAGATGCACGAAGGAAAGCAAGGGAGTTGGGGAATATGGAAGCGTATATCTTAACAGAAAAATACATTGCAAGATTTAATAAAGGTAGACTGTCAAGGGGCCTGGTGACAACAGCATAGAGTTAGGAGGAGAGCTTACAAGAATGAAGGACTTTCTTTACTCATTAGCCTTGGAATTTGATAAGCTATCTGTGGGTTTGTGATTTCCAAGGTAACGCTGAAAAGTGGAGTCAGAAAAGATCCACGCATTCGGTGATGCAGCCTCAAATACTGATAGACGCTAGGGACATGTCATCCAAAAGCCTGACAAATATGCTAATGGGAAAAACACAATTCCACAATCAAGGGTGACAGATGACAGATGTGCCTTTCATCCCACATGCTTCTCTTAAAATGGGACACTACTTTTCACCCAGAGGTAGTATTGTGTTTTTTTTGTTTTTTAGTGTATGTTGTAAAGGGCCTACGGGGTCTCACTACACAGATCAAACTCATGGTGATCCTCCTGTTTTCAGCCTCCCAAGCTCTGGGATTATAGGCCCATGTCACCACACCCAGTCTCAGTTGTCATCTCAGTGCTCGGGGCCAGCTGGGAACACCAGGGATCAAACCCCTGTCCCTGCGTCTGCATACGCAAGCACTTTAATCTGCTGAACTATCTGGCCAGCCCTTAGTGGTAGTATTTATCCCATCTCAAAACTGGGGGAGCTCTTTTAATAATATAGTATAAGTGAAGCAGTGGGGCATGGTGGTGCACACCTGTATGTAATCCCAGAATTTTGGGAGGTTGAGGTTAGAGGATTACAAGCTCAAGCCCAACCTGGGCAATTTACCAATTTACCATGACCAGGTCTCAAAGGGATATAGCTCATTGAGAAAGCCCTGGGAGTTCAGTACCCAATATCTTAAAAGAAAAAAAAAAAGCTATGTTCCGAAACTAAGTCATAAAAAACAATGCTATTTTGACTTTGCTGTCCAGAATATTCATCCTTAAAGATGAACTGAAGAAAGGCTGATTGAAAAATGGACAAAAAGGGCTGGCAAGATAGCTCAGTGGACTAAGCACCTGCTTAGGCAATCACAGAGACTAGGGTTCGATCCCCAGCACCACATGCTGTGCCAGTCGGCCAAGCAGGCCACAGAGACTGGGCAGGAATAGGCATGGTACACATGCCTGTAATCCCAGTGCTGGAGAGGCTGCGAACAGGAGCAGCACTACAAGTCTGAGCTGTGTAGTGAGACCCTGGACCAAATATGTTAGAAAAGAAAAATGGACAAAAGCCTTCAACAGTTACTTCACAGAGAAGGCCATCCAACTGGACACTCAGGAAGGAGAAGGTCTTAGCTGGAAGTGATGTCATTTATTGCTGGGACACGGGGAAGGACTTAAAAATGAGTGGCACACCAAGGAACGGCCAGCATGTGAAGTAACAGGAATCCTGCGATGGAAGCAGTCTCTGTCTGCCTCTTTACCAATGCTGAGGTAGGAGCAGCAGCTCCACCCCTCTTGAGCCCTCCAGAGGATGTGTGTGTGTGTGTGTGTGTGTGTACGCGCGCTCCTATGCTAAAGTTCATAGGGCAAGTGCTACACTCCAGTGGGACTGCGCTGGGAAAGAGGACTTTGAGAAAGGTAATTAGGATTCAAGAGGTCTGCTGGGCAGGGCTCTGATCTAACAAGAGTGGTGTCCTTATAACAAAAGGAAAAGATACTAGAGTACAGAGTACACAGAGAAAGAGAGACAGACAGAGACAGAGATACACAGAGAGAGAGGCAGAGAGACAGAGAGAGGCACAGAGACAAAGGCAGAGAGGCAGAGAAAGAAGGCAGAGACAGAGAGAGAGGCAGAGAGACGCAGACAGAGAGGCAGAGAGGCAGAGAAAGAGACAGTGAGACAGACAGACAGAGACAGAGACAGAGACAGAGAGAGAGAGACAGAGAGAGAGCACACACAAAGAAGATCATGTGTAAGCCAGGAAATGAGACTCACCAGAAACCAACCCTGCCAGCTTGCTCACCTGACGAGAAAGCACACTGCTATGGCTGCTGCCGCTCCATCTGTGGTACTTTCTGATAGCAACCTTGGCTAAGTCACGGGCACTGAGATGTAACCACAAGTGTGTTCAAAGCAGTCATTTTTATTTTTCTACCTAAACTAGAAACAACCCAAATTACCCTGAAAAATAGAAAAGTAAACTGTGGTACACACCTACAAAAAAACAATACAGCTACACACAACAACACAAATACACATAAGCATCATAATATTAGATGAAAAAGTAAGATACAAATGAATTCACACAGTTGGATTCCCTTTATATATGATGTTCCAAACAGGCCAAAGTAGGCTACAGAACTAAGGGACGCAGCACACACCTGTCACCCCAGGATTCAGGAGGCTCAGGCCGGAGGACTGTTGCTAGTTCAAAGCCAATCTGGACTATATATAGTGAGGCTCAAGCTAGCCTAAACTATACAGCAAAGGCCAGGGAAATAGCTCCATGGCACAGTGCCTGCTCGGCAAGCACAAGGTCCTGAGTTCAATTCCCAGTACCAAAAAAAAAAATAAATAAAATAATCTATATAGCAAAGGGCACAGGATGCATACCAATTTAGAAAAATTACAAAGAATTAAGTTATTATTGGGCTGTGGAGAGACGGTTCGGTGGTACAGTGCTTGCTTAGCATATATAAAGCCCTGGGATCAAGGCCCAACACCAGAGAAACCAAAACAAACAAACAAAAAAGGCAATAATAATAATAATAATAATAATAATAATATTTATTTTTGTATAAGTTAGAATAGTGGGTAAGGAAGCTGTCTCTCTCCTGTATTATAAGCAGGCTATCCTGGTAATTGTGATCACAATTCATGATCTACACAAGCATTTAAAGGTTAATAATTCACTAACTGCAGAATATAACATGATTTCTTTTTTCTATACATATTCAACAATTTTGAAATTCCTTTTCTGAGGGGTGGGAGGTCTCCCTATGCAGTTCAGGCTGGCCTTGTGTCTCAGTTACCCTTCTCTCCTTGCTGGGACCAAATACCCAACACTCAAGGAAGGAAAGGTTTATTTAGCTCACAGTTTGTGGAGCTTTCCGTTCACACTCAGCTGGCTCCAAGGCGGAGCGGCACATGGCGGAGGACGACAAAGGAGCAATGGAGGGGCGGCAGCAGCTGTCTCTCTCCTTTCCTGTATTACAAGCCTGCTGCCCTAGGCGGGGAGGTAGAACTCACAGCTTCCAAGTCCTCCTCTTGCCCAGGATGAGGATGTTTACAATGTAAGAATCCTGGCTCCCTGCTGAGTCACTTAATTAAATTTGTAAACTTCTCAAGTTGACACACACAATGTATCAACCAGTCCTCCCTATGTAGCCTAACTCCCAGCCATTGCTGGGCCACTAGCTCCAAGGATCCTCCTGCCTCAGCGGCCTCAGGGCTGGGAAACACAGACATGTATCACCACGTCTGGCATTTTAAAGTCTTAAATTGAAGCGGGCGTGGTGGCACAGGCCTGTAATCCCAGCACTCAGGAGGCTGAGGCAGGAGGATTGTTGTGAGTTCGAGACCAACCTGAGCTACAAAGTGAACTTAAGGCCAGCCTGAACTGCACAGTGAGACCCTGTCTCAAAAAGATAAAAAAAAAAAAAGTCTTAAATTGTTAAAATGTTTAAAAATTATACTATATACAGTAAGAGTCACAAACCAATAACATTGTGATATCTTTCCATGACTGATCACATACATAACTTTTATATACTTAAACTCTTCCTGTTTCTCTTTTTTGTGGTTGTCTCCATCACTGGTTCTAGAAGCCTGTGCATAGTCCAACTGGGGAGGAAGCCAATGCAAGAGGTACCAACATTTTCCCGTGTGTACAGCAGGCCCTCCAAAGCTTCAGAGCTGGGGCTTTTCAGACATGGCTGGATCTAGCCTGTGGGACGCTGGGATCAGGGGAACGTGGTAGCAGCTACATGGATTTGCTGATGGGCTGAGCATAGTTCTGGGAGTGGACGATGGGGAGGCCCTCTCTGGGTGTGAGTGCTACCTGCCCTGGACAGAAAATAAGGAACAGAAAGAGAGCAGTTGGGGTCCCTTGTTGCTTGCTGCCTGCTGCCTGCCGCCTGCCATGAGCTACTTCTCTCCACCATTCCCGTGCCACGTCACCCTGCCTTGAAGCCAGCCAACTGTAAACTGAAACCGCTACAAACTGTGAGCCAAATAAACCTTTCCTCCTTTGACTTTCTGTGTTGGGTGTTTTGTCCCACCACTGAAAAAAGTAACTGAGACACCAGACATGAGAGACAAACAGTACAGAAGTTATGTGACATCCCGACCCTCAAAAACACTGTGTGGCAATTAAACCTCCCTAAATCCAAGTGCCATCGTAATCATTTATTATCACCTGCCAGATGGAATTGCTCGAAGAATTCAATGCCTGGGCTCACATCAAGCAGCCTACAGCTATGCAGTATAAAGGCTGATTCCACTCTGTATTCCCAAGAAAGAAAGGCAAAGTTTATGATTCAAGCGCCATGTGGAAAGAAACTATGCACTTAAACATACATAAAACTGAATCCTCATTCCACTGATAGGTTCTATCAATCCAAGCTGCAAATGCAATGAAAACAAAAGCCAGATAAGCAAAACAGGGTCCAAAGTCATGTCCAACCTACCTCTTGTTTTCGCAGATAAAGTTTAATTAGAGCTCAACTGCACTGATTTGTGTACCTGTCACCTAGGAGTGTCTTCATGATACAGTGACAGAGTGGGCTGGCTGCAACAGCCCTGGCCTGCCCTTGAGCAAAAGAGGCTGCCAACTTTTGTGTCACTTCAGAAGACATGTAGTATTTAATGTTAGTTATTGCATTATGTAAATGGACAGCTGAAGGACATACCATTTTTACTAGTAAGAACCCTCTACCCTGTGCAAGCAGGAAAGGCAGTGCACAGTGATAAGGAGCTGCAGGAGCAGATCGGTCTCCATGATTTCCCACCTTATGTCACAGCATTTGTCACTTACCTTTACAGGAATTTTCTTGTCAAAATCAGGAAAGTGAATTACTTTATTTAGCTTGGCTATATACAGTATTATTATGGTAGTTGCCATCTAAAAGGGAAAAAAAAAAAAACAGAAGAAACTACAGCAAAACATCCAGAAAGATTGCTAGAGGTGCACGGACATCATCAGACAAAAAGAGAGTCATCAAAAGGAAAAAAAAAAACATTTTTTTTTCATATCCTATGAAATAAATAAGCACAACACACTAACAGCATCCTTCTTGCCCCTGTAGGGTTCCATCAGAACTACAGGCAAAACGTCTGACATCAAACAAACATGAATGTGCACATCGTCGCGGGCTCTAAGACCGGTGACTGCGCAGTGGGGGAGCAGAGTCCCCAAGAGTGATCCCACGCTGACCCTGGGACACACTTGCCACGCTCCACCATGGGCTCACCAACCCCAAGAAGGGCCATGGGGAGGGGCAGTCTCCTACAGGAAACTGTGCCAAACACATTCTTAGAAGTCCGATATTTGGGCTGGGAATGCAGCTTACCTAGCACATGGACAGTCCCGGCTTTCAAACCAGCATTGCCAAAAAAACAAAAATCTAGTATTTCCATAACACAGAGAACAAATCAGGAGAGCAAAGAAAAAGGAAAAAAAAAAAAAACTTAATGGGATTCATATTTCTCTTCAATCTGTCTAATACAGCAAAAATATCTCATTTAACTTTTAGGAATCTAATAACTGAGTATGGTAGCACATACCTGTAATCTCAGCACTTGGGAGGCTGAGGCAGGAATATTGCCATAAATTTGAGGCCAGCTTGGCTATATATTAAGTTCAAGGCCAGCCTGAACTATGTAGGAAGACCTTATCTCAGAAAAAAAGCTTACAATACATTAAGTACATTAAAAATACTCTGCATTATTATTTTGAATATAATAATGTATCATAATGTAAATCTTACAGCATAATTTTCTTATGTAAATTCAATACATAATAAATTTCTTATGTAAATTTAATACATAATAATTTTATGTAAATTTATACATAATAATTTTCTTATATAAATTTCATTATCTTTTTTTTGTTTTGCAGAACCAGGGATTCAACTCAGGTCCTTATGCTTACCAGGCAAGCGCTTATTCTACTGAGCTATCTCCCCAGCCTATGTAAATTTTACAGCATATTTAATTTTCTTCATATTATGATATAAAATTATAAAAACTATTGCAGTGTGATATAATATCACATTGTAATTATAATATTCTAAATTTTGATCTTCATGAGTTTTTACAAATATTTATGATAGGTTTATATTATGTAGGCCCATTCTAATAATTGGACTTTGTGTCTCACTTTATATTTCTTTTTGAACTCAGGCCCTTGCGCTTGCCAGGCAAGCACTTATACTTTATATTTCTTGAAGAAATATATTAAAAATTGAATTTTTTTTTTTTTTTTTTTTTTTGTCTCTTTTGAGACAGGGTCTCACTATGCAGTTCAGGCTGTCCTTAAGCTCACTTTGTAGCTCAGGCTGGTCTTGAACTCACAACAATCCTCCTGCCTCAGCCTCCCAAGTGCTGGAATTACAGGCATGCGCCACCATGCCGGGCTGAAATTTTTAATATAAGTTTAATTCAGACCTTTTTTTTTCATTTAGGTATTTGGCACAGGGTCTCACTATGGAACTCGAACTCACAGTGATCGTCCGGTCTGCACTCTCCCCAGTGCTGGGATTATTGGCGTGCGCCAGCACCCGGACTTGGTCACCAGCTCAGCAAGCACTGGGGACAGAGCTGGCGGGGCATGCCGCACCGGGATGGAGCCCTATTCCCTGTACTTGCTGGCCTAATTCAGACTTTTAATTTGAGTCTAATAAGTCTCTTTCTTACCTAGCTGCAAGTCAGAAAGGCTTATAATTAATTGAGTAGAAGCATGTGATTTACAAAACAAAATTTATTCAATTTGGAGATTTCTGGGAGCACATTAAAGTGTTTTCCAATTTAAAAATAAAGACATGTTTTTAGAAAATAATATACTCTTTTCTTGTTAAAATTTTTCTTCTAAAATAAAGTTGAAAGAGTTACTAATTAGCAAAATATCAAACTAGAATAATGTTTATTCATATGTATGACAGACTTTTCTCGATTTACAATTTAAAACTTAGTAAACAACTATAATTTTCATAATTTTAAATTCTTCTCATAATGAAAGCAAAATCAAAAAAAAAAAAACAACAAAAAATCTTTGATAATGACACCAACATATGACCAAGACTGAACGAGCCAAAAATTAACACTGATGGGAAAGTTTAGAAAAAGCCAAATGGCCTTCATTTGAAACTTTACCCAAACTCACTCTTGTGCTCATGAGCAAAAATTACAAGCATGCTTTGTTCACCCACCCAATAAAGAGATTTACAAATATGTGAATTGGAAGTTAGCAATTAGAAATTTGGAGATTGGATACAAAAATTCAAATTTATTCTTTCTCTGAAAGAATTCTGGTGGGGGGGTGAGGGAAAAGTGGGTCACACCCCAGCGCGCCACACTTAACACGTGGCTGAAGCTAGATATCACGTCCGCACCTCAGTGGGACCAGAATTCTCCTGTCTCTCCAGGTCTCAGAATTCTCATTTGTTACCCACCAGCCTCCGAGACTTAAAGTCTTACAGCCCTTGCGTTAAAGAAATTTTATTCCATCACAAACTTAAAATAAGCACTTGTTTTTTTCACAGGAATAATTGTTCCTAAGATGCAGAATGAAATACAATGCATAAATGTTTCCTGGTAATGTTGCATTACCAGGAATATGGCCAACAAAAGCACTTAAAAGGTAATTGTGCACACTGATGCTTTTTTTTCCCCACTTACCTGTCCGATCCCAAGAAAAACTGGCGAAGGGAAGCTACAAAGAACACAAAATAACAACTTAGTTTAAGAACATACATACATAAAAAATTTGAAGATGCTATATAAAACATAATGACAGGAGTTATTAAAAAGTACTAGACAATAGAAACATCAAATTCATTCACTTTTTATTTGTTTTTCTTTTTTTTTTTTTGGGGGGGGGGGTTCAGAACCAGGGGTTGAACTCAGGTCCTTGTGCTTGCCAAGCAAGCACTTATTCTACTGAGCCATCTCCCTGGCCCTTGTTTTTCATTTTTTAAAACTGATCAATGATAGCCCAGTGGATTAAAGAGCCTGCTTAGGCAGACGCAGGACCGAGGTTCGATCCCCAGCATGCTGTGCGGGCCCCCCCCCCTGGAGGTTGCTGAGATGCGATGGAGACTGGACATGGTGGTGGTGGGCCTGCAGTCCTAGCACTTGGGAGGCTGAAAACAGGAGGTTCGCTGTGAGCCCCCTACGTAGTGACCTTGTAGTCCTTGCACTAAATCATAAAAAAAACCAGAACTGATCATTGATTGCTAAATTTGGCAACTCTTTTGCCCTTCGTGGTCAAAACAAACAACAGGATTATATACATAGAAAAAAGCAAAGAATCTGATGACAAGTTATTAATGTTAATAAATATAAATTTAGAAAGAAGAAAACTATATAGACAACTACTATTTGGTTTTTTTTTTTTTTTTTTTTTTTTTTACATTGAAGATCTCAGTATAGGTTATGGGTTAGAAAATCAATATCCTAATAAGGTCCATTATCCTGAAACTAAATTATAGAATCAAAGAAATCTCAGTACAAATACAGACAGAAACAAACATGTTGATCCTAGCACTAAATAGAAAGGCAAAAGTCACCTAACCTAACAGGAGAATCACTATGAGTCAATCTACATAGTAAGGCCCTACAGACCTGTACTAAATACATTAAAATAATAAAATAGACCTTGTGGCTGTAACTTAATATCTTCTATGACCTTTTAACCTCAAAACGATATTTTAAAAACATTAAGCCTTGTACTGAAGAAAAATGCAGTTGCCGTCCACATCTTGGCTCCCTCACCCACGCAGGATTAGACCAACTACAGATCAAGCCCTGCAGGGGAAACAGCCAGCATGTGCAGTAAAGCAAGCAGACCTCCTTGTCATTATCCCCTAAACAGCAACAGGTAACAATTGTCCTCACAGTAGTTCCATCGCATCATGGTGAGCAATTCAGAGAATCTCTTAAGGGGGTGTGAGTGTCAACATCGTCCTGTTTCCTATAAGGGACCCAGGGGACCTACAATCCACCCACCCCCTACTGGTACCCAGAGATGGCTGCATTTAAAAACGAACAGTTCTTTGATTTAAATATCAACCTTGCTTTTCTCCTTTGAATTCAGTTGAAATGAAATTTCATTACATAAGTGCAACTTGGGTTCCCAACTGGATGTGACATAAAGGTCACAGGCCCAGCTGTGAAGTACTCTTACCAAAAGTGTCCGAACCTAACAAACTCAAGCCTTTTCAGTCCAGGAATACAGGAAAATAAGTTACTGGAGACTTCAAAATATAAGCCACCTATTGTACAATATTCACAGACCCACTGGCCCGTGGCTTTTCATGTAATCACCAGAATGGAAAATGGGTGGGAGAGGGGACTTCTCTAGGTTAAAACAATTTAAAAATACCTAACTACGTGCACTGCATGAGCCTTGACTTGCTTTTGACTCAGATATTTTCAAGAGCACAAAAGCATCTTGGGGACATTATAGATGGGGGATTAGTTTATTTTAGCAGGTCATTAAGTTTGCTAAGAGGGAAGATGGCACAACGCGGGAAGGTGTCCATGTGTCAGGAAAGGTGTGGTGAAGTATCTGGAGATGGTATTCATGTAGTGTGTGCCCCGTGCCGCTTACTTTCAATGGCTGGTGGGGGAAGGGAGCAGCTATCACAAAGCAAGCAATTATCTCATTTGATAATTGAGAAAATGAGTGCTGAGGAAATGGGTAGTCTGTTGTCTTTCTTTCTTTCTTGTGGTGGTGGTGGTACTGGGGATTGGACCGAAAGCCTTTGCAAAGAACTACATCCCAAGTCCTTTTTAATTTTTATGTATTTGTTTGTTGGTTTACTTTAAGACAGGTTCTTTGAGTTGCTAAATTGCTGAAACTGAATTCAAACTTTTGATATTTTGAGTGCTAGAATTACAGGAATGTATGCCTGGCTTTGATATTTTAGCATCCTTGAAACATAATAAAAAGGAGGGAAGAGATATAGATAATCCTCAAAATAATTGTATATTTCCTCTGCTTTCTCCAATTTATTTGATTCATTTATTCATCTATTTATTTGGCATAGGGTCTCACTATTCAGCTCCAACTTGTAGGATCGCTACAGTACAGCCTCCCTAGCGCCAGGAGTACAGGCGTGCACCACCAGGCCCAGTTTCAGTGGTCAGCTCGGCACATGCAGGGTCCTTGTGCCTGCCAAGCAGGAGTTTAGGCCACTGAGCTACTTCCCCAGCCCTCCAATTTATTTTTGAATTTCAAAAAATTAAGAAATAGATGACCAAGGAGCTGGGGAGATGGCTCAGTAGAGTGAGTGCTTGCCCAGCAAGCACAAGGGCCCAAAAAAAAAGAAATGAACAAATAAGTAAACTCTATAATCTGAATGATTTTTATAAACAGTAATTCAATATATCCCTGTCTCCATCTGTGTATCCACATATGAATCCTTCCATCTAAAAGATATCTGAAATTGTTGGCCATCAGTTACTAAACAGTCTAAATTTTCAACCTAATATTTCTCTTTTGTTTGAATTCTTCATGACAACTAAAATAGAAGGACTTCTCTTTTAAAAAGGTGACTAGATATTCCAAGGCTATGGCTGGGCACATGCCTATAATTCCAGTGCTCTGCAAAACCAAGGCACGAAGATCACAACTTTGACTTGGCGACTTAATGAGATAGTATTTTAAGATACCTAATAAAAAAGGTATGGAGTAAGTAAGCCAGTATAGAAGGTCCTGGGTTCAATTCCCAGGACTGAAAAACATCTGAGTCTAAATAAGGGGAATATGGATAATCATTATTGTCTTCCTTGTATATTTCTGCATGGAATTAATTGCCCGTTTTTGTCCTTTTTTGAAACAGTGTCAAGCTATGCTGCCCAGACTGGCCTTGAACAACTAACTGGTCGTAAGTGACCCTCTAGCCTCAGCCCTCTGGCTCCAGCTAGAAGTCCTGTACACTGAACATAAGGAAGCAGAGACCGTGAGGAGAGGGATCCAGCGCAGCTAGATGAGTGGGTGTTGCATCCCCACTTCTGCAGAAAGGAGAGGAAGATCTCCAACTCATACTTATCTCTCAGTAAAGGACCAGGGAAGGGGTTAGAGGAGGAAAACACTGGAGGCTACCGGAGAAGATAGAAAGCATCAGTCAGGTAGGAGGGAAAGGGTCTGAGGAGGTCAAAAAACTAGTCCGCCAAATGTGGATTTGCACCCAAGACTCTGGGAGCTGCCCAAGAGGCAGGTGGCAGGCAGTTGGCCCGGGCATGCTAAGTGACAGGAAACCTCTTTCCCTCCCTCACACTCTATGCAGGCTACCCGCCTGGGGCAGTCATAGCCCTCACACACTTGATCCCAGCATTGCACAAAACCCACTCCCATGACTGCGTGAGGCTTGGCGAGGCGACATCCTTACACAAACCATAACACCTAGTCTATGTATAAGCAGATTTTCCCTCATTTATATGTAACATGCTTTGCTCAGAATGTCCTTGTGTGAAGAACTTTTTACATTTGTTTGACACCTGGCAATCGGATAGATTAATTTTTAATTAAGTTTATTGGTATATTTTAGGTATGCAAAATGTTCACATTCATCACAGGCAATTTGTACCTGTGATACAGGGAGAAAAACTGATCTTAGGTGGATGATGTCCAAATGATACAGGGAACTTCCAAATGATGGGAAAATGATCTCCCCACCTGACCTGTACGAGTTCCTGTTCTTTAAAACCAAAGAATGAATTTTAGGAATAAACAGAGGTTATGAGCAGAATATATTTATTGAGGGAAAGAAAGCTCCTGTCCAAAAGAGGGACAGGAAGGGGCGCCTGAGAGGGTTGTGTTGTCTCTTCCGGGGACTTTTATAGTGTAAAACCGTGTGGGGCTAAGGTGGAGAAAATGGGAACTCACTTAGGTGGATCTGGGGTGGGGCAAAACTAGGTCAGCCAATGGGATTAAAAGCACTATTGCTCAGGTAAAATTAAGCCTGGAACCAATGGGGGAGTCACATACCAAGGGGGCATGGATATAAAACAGGACCTTATCTGATGTCCTTCACACAATGATTCTTGTAATGATCAATCCTGGATGCCACTCTTGAAGGAGGTCAGCATTTGTTTGATCTTTAGGTCTGGCTCACAGCAGGAGCATCCATCCCTCCCACAGTTGTAAGGTATCTTGTCTTCTGTGTTACTTCCTATGAGGGCCTGGCCCTGTCTGACTGCTTGACACCCCTCCACCCCCCACCCCCGGGGTTTTATCAGAGCAACAGAAAGCTGCCTGCGTAAGACCTTGTAAACAGTATCAACAGCAGACCCAAGGGTACATACACTGCAGGGCATCCTGCTCAGCATGTTCAAAGCCTTGGTTCAAACCCTAGCAGCACAACAAAAACTGACAACCACACTATACCCCAAATTCATGCCCTCTCTCCATAGCTGCTGGCCACATCTACTCAGTCCTGGCCACCATGGTGGCTCACCTGGCACCTCTCCCTGATACAATACAATCCCATCAGCTCCCCACCCATCCATCCCCCAAAGAAACCATTCCAACAATACAAATTATGTCCTGTTGCTCCCAGGCTAAAAGCTTCCATAGGACTTCAACCAACATTAGAATAAAAGTGAAACTACTGATCAATAGGTTCTGGCCCTAGTATAAATTGATAAATCATTACGGTGGTCATCTAATATGGCTGAAGCCCTTAAAACAAAAGCCCATCTTCCCAGGGACCACCTCCCCGCTTCTTCTCCAATTCAGCCCAACAATTTCCTTTTACCCTTCCTACCGCCTCAGGGAAGACCCCTCAGTCAGCTCCCTCAGGTATATCTGAACATCCCCTTCAAACTCCACCCCTGGCAAAAGGCCAGAAAAGTCTCAGCCTCCCTGGGTTCCAATCCAGAGAATTCCTCATCTTCCCCAAATACTCTCCTTCTCAAAGAAAATAAAGCCCCTTTCCCTTTTTCCTTCTGCCTGTTTCTCTGCTGTACCGTGGGCCTGAAAAAAGCCTAACACTGATCACACTCTCCTGCTTCCTCCCTGCCTCCCTCAGTATCTGCTGTAAATACAGCAGCCAGTGACAGCACTGTTACCCTCTTCTGGACACTCCACCCAGCTCCACCTCACTGAAAGCAGGGTCCAGGGCCCAACACACTTTAGCTGGTCCTCATTCTCAGAGGCCATTTGTCCCAGCCTTGCCTAAAGTCCCTTTGCCATGCTGGAATGTCCTTTCCCAGGCATGGGCTAAAGGTCACCTCTAGATTGATAAGTTTTCAACAGTGTCACAGCAGAGAAACAGGCAGAAGAAAAGGGAAAGGGGCTTTATTATTTTGGGGTACACAGAGAATTTGGGGAAGATAAGGAATTCTCTGGATTGGAACCACAATGACAACCTGAGCTACTCAAGAGCCTGAGGCGGGAGGATCACAGGTGTCAGGCAGGCCCAGGTGGGCAACCTAGTGAGACTGTCTTAAAAAAGCAAAAAGGCCTGGGACATGGCTTCGTGGTAGAGCATTTGCCTAGGATACACAAGGCCCTGGGTTCAAGTCCCAGTACTACCAAAATCAAAAAAGTCCCATGCTTGGTGAAGTTTCAGGGACCATGTTACTTAAAACTATGCATTTTTCTTTCCTTTTCTTTTGACTCCCCCCCCCCCTACAACCCTGGCCACATTTGACCTATTGTAAATAGCTGGATGTGATAGCTCAGGCATGTAAATCCCAACATTCAAGGAGACTTGAAAGATCACAAGCTCAAGCTCAGCCTAAGCAACTTAAAAGAGTGAGTCTCAACATTTAAAAAATTATAAAAGTACTGGAGATATCATTAGTGTGAAAGTCCTGTGTTCAGTCCCCAGTACGGCTGGGGTTGTCTATTTATTTAGTCTTACCCCCCCCCCCCCCAAACTCCATCTCCTCGGTTCTGTGCTGTTCACAGCTGGGCTCCTGTGAGTCTGTTTTGTCAAATACAAAACGGGAGAAGGCTGAAGGTCTGCATTTGTAGGTCTGACTCTCGGGACTTCGAACTGTGGATGTTCTGGTCGTCTGGCAGCACGGTAGTTTCCAGAGCGCTCACACACAGGCTTGCAATCCCCCAGCTCGTGTCTGAGGAATTTAAGAGTCCTGGGAGGCAGAGCTGCTAATTGCCCGGAGCTGGCATTAAACCCACAGCTTTTCGGACTGGCAGCGCACCTGCGGTTTAGATTAAACAGGATTTTCTGCTTCTTACAGTAAGGCTCCAGGAAGCAGGAGTTCACAGGTTTATTTCTCACTAATCCTAAATCTCCCTGCACCCCCGAGAAAGGCAGGAGTGCAGCGGGAGGGAGGGGAAAGGGACCCGAAAGGAATGAGGGTGTTTTGTACACGTACCAACTCCCCACAAGGGCTGGAAGCCCTGTGCGCTGCGAACAGGTACTCACAAAACTAAAAACTGAATGAAAACCCGGGGCGGCGCCGCACAACTTGTAATTGCTTTCCCTGCCCTCGCCGCTATCCGGGAGGCACGGTCAAGCCGTACAGCCGCGGGGCTCGGGTGGAGCCGCCGCCAGCGCCGGGGCCGCGATCCGGACTCCCCGGCGCCGAGCTCCTCCGGCCCGCGGCCCGCGGCGGCGACCTCGGGCGGCGACCTCGGCGGAGCCCGGCCCCGCACCCCGGCCGGCCCGGCCTCACCCGTAGGCGGTCAGCAGCGCCTTGTTGAGCAGCACGAGCAGCAGCGAGCAGCCGCCGTAGAGCAGCGCGGACAGCAGCCGGGCGGCGCGGGAGGGCTCGGCGGCCGCGGCCGTCATGGTCGGGTCCCGGCCCGCGGGGAGGGCGCGGCAGGAACAGGAAGAGGGCGCGGAGCCGAGCCGGCCGCGAGGGGGCGCCCGCCCGCTCCTCGGCTGGTAGCGTGCGCTGCGCGCTGCGCGCCCCGTAAAATGAAACTTGTGCGCACAGTCTAGGCGGCTCTGTTTTGCTTTGCGACAGGGTCTCCAAGAGCCGCCCCGGCTGGGATCCGGCTTGCCATGCCCCTGCGTCACCCTCCCAGACTGCTGGCCTCACAGGCGAGCTCGCCCGCTTCGGAGCTCTTGACTCAGTTTTGAGCTTTTGATAAACGCACGCCTCGGGGTCGTCGCTCCAGTCACCACCCGGGACGCTTCTACCACTGCCCAAAAGTTCCTGACGCCCCTTTGAAGTTAATTCCCCCATCTCATTGCCTTTCTCATTTAAGGTAAATGAGATGCTTTTCTAGAATTTCTCAACTCGTTTATCCTTGCCACTCAGCATTTTGTTGTTGAGTGGTGTGGTGATGGGCATGTTGGTGGTTTCCAGTTTAGGGCTAATAGGGAAAATGCTGGCCATTCTTGAACACATGCACAGATAGACTTCAGTTCTCCTTGACAAGCACCTAGGACTAAGTCTCAGGGCTCCGAGTGCCTCTGGGTCTTTTATGGCAGGTCCTATCCCCACCCAATGGCACATATTTTTCCTTCCCTAAAGGACAACAGTTAGCACCTGCGGGCCTAGTTCAAAGGAAACCTCCCAGGACTGCCTCTGGCAGTGTTTCGTATTTTCATTCTAAATGGTTAACTTTCAAAATCTAATACTTTTAGAAATGCAAAACGTTCCTAGTGGAAGCTGTACAAGGCCAGGGCAACCGCTGTCCTCTGGCCACTGAACAGCCATTTTTGGCCCTTACTGAGGAACTAAAGTAAAACTTTTAAAGAGGGCCCAAATTACCCAAAATAAGAACAAATACGTAAGTCACTTTTAAAATAGAAAAGGAGCCGGGCGTGGTGGTGCATGCCTGTAATCCCAGCACTCGGGAGGCTGAGGCAGGAGGATTGTTGTGAGTTCGAGACCAAGCCTGAGCTACAAAGTGGGTTTAAGGTCAGCCTGAACTGCATAGTGAGACCCTGTCTCAAAAAGACGAAAAAAATTAAATAAATAAAATAGAAAAGGAAGTCATACTCAAGTTGAACCCAAAAAAATCTTAAAGTCATTTTAATTTTCTCCAAAAGACGTTCTCTGTCACTTTGATTACAAAACAGTAGTCTGGAGTCACAGTTCAAATCCCAACTTGACCCTGTTCAAATCACAACTCACAGTTGAGCTCTTTGTGAGATTCTTACAAAAACTCCAGACAGAATGACCTTAGAGGCTGCAAGTGCTCCAAGATATTTCAAAAAATGATACAAAAATTGGCTAATCCCAGCACTCAGGAGGCTGAAGCAAGAGGATTGTTGAGGTAGAGGCCAGAATGGGCTACAAGGAGTTCAAAGCCAACTTGAACTGAAATAGTGAAACCTTAACTCAGAAAGACCCACCTACCCCTAAATAAACCCTGAATATATCTGGAATAGAAGTGAAGTGCAATCCCAGGCCCTGATTACCCTATGGAAGGCCCAGGCCAGGGCTGGCAGTGGTTTATTACTTATCTACAAAAGTGTCGTTTAACACTAGAATAATGAACCACAAAAGGTATTCAGTTCAAGTATCTGTAATATAAAACCCCATAATTTTTAACGTAAGAAATGACATTCCACACTCAGGTTGTAACTATGCAAAAGAGATACTTGGGATAAGACTAGAATGAACTATAAAATGCACGAAAATAATGCTGACCAAAGAATGGAGGCTTGAGTGGGGAGACAGCTCGGTAGGCTATCCCGGCTGGGCAAGTGCAAGGACCTGGATTTAATCCCAGGTACTGCACGAGTCAGCCCTGTGCCTTGCTGGCCACTGAAACCAGGCAAGGTGGTGCACACCTATAATCCTAGTGCTGAGGAGGATCAGTAAACTCTGTACCAAACACATAAATTAAAAAAAAAAAAGAATGAAGGGCTGGCATGTCTCTGTCAAAGATTTTATATCACAGTTATACTCATAGAAAAATAAATTATAAAGCTTCAAGAATGACTATGTATTTTAAACTTTAAATTAAAATAAATTTTTATTCAAAGCATCTTTTAAAATTACAGCATGTTTATTCTATGCTGTTAACTCTGCCACACTGCAACTTAGCTGTATGAAGCATAAAACACTTCAAAAATTTGAATGTAAACCACATTTTTAAAACAAAAAGCAGTCTTAACACACCTCAAATTTTAGATACCAAATATTTTGTCCAAGTATATAGCTTATATCAAGAGAACCTTTTAAATGTTTATAAATTGTAATAATTTCTTAAACTGTTCCAATTATACAAATAAAAATACTTGTGAATATGACTTATGGTTTACAAAAGCTGACTGGGAAAACAATCAAAAATCCTTGCTTTTTTAAAGGCCTTGGATTTTTTTTGTCTGTGAACTGACAAATATTTGTATTTCTATTGACTTCCTTCTTTAGGTAAGTTTATCAGATTTTACATTTCCCAAGGCTGAGTGTTTCTTTTCAATTCATGTAAGTTATAGTTGAGAGGGAAAATTCTAGAGTAGACGGTGAAACCTAAACCAGGAAAATTCATATGCTATGGTCTGTAACCAAACTTAGAAGTGCTCCAAGTTAAAATTCCATATACCAAATTACAAACAGAATTCTTAGAGATCATTACAACTATAAATTTTCTTATTACAAAAATTCCCTAAAGATCTGTAATTTTCTGTACAGAGGAATTATATTTTAATGTATGTCCTCATCATACACATTATTTCTAACTGCCATGTCTTCTTTTCCACTTCTGCTTCTCTTCAAAACAATCACATGGCTCCCCTCCCCCAAACCTGCCCACTGGAAACTACCTGTATACTGCCACACTTCAGGACTTTTGGATACAAAGCCTAAATTCTAGGTAACATATGAGCTACATTTGGAGGGTACCACTTCACTCAAAGAAAAAAAGAAGCTGAGGAGCCCATCTTTCCCCCTATATTTTGAGGTCCGCTCCAATTAAGAAGTCTATAAATTACCATGCTATGCATGTCATTTCGTTGTTTACAACGAAAGCTCATGTGATAAAGAGGGTTTTGCTTATAAAAAGGAGGTGGCCTGCTCCGTTTTTTATATTTCAGTCATGCTTCAGTACATAAAGTGATGTTTATTAACTTCATTTATTTGAGAAAAAATGGTTTTAAACCACCACAAAGTTAATACACTTGCAGTTAAAACTATCCCAGAAATCTACATATTTGAGTAGCTATTTTCTGCAGTGTTTAACTGATAACTAAATTTAGTGAACACAAAATAGCTTGGCATGTTATTCTCAAGTAAAGCAGAAGGTGGCTTTATGCACTGAAAATATAAATATGGAGGCTTCCATTTGCTAATAATTCTAAATAAGCAGTACAATTAAAATTTAGTGTTTGCTAACAAAAGAGCTAAAACATTTCACTACAAAACAACCCTGTAGATGTCCCTTTTATTAATAAAAATCCAAGTGCCAAATCTCATTACAGGGCCCATCATATATATAAAAAACACCAATTCCCATGTTACCTAGACTTTGCAAGATTAATCACTCGATTTTCAGCGAATGAGAAATGTGAAATGTGCAAAAGTTCCCATTAACATGTGAGGGTGACAAGTGCTTTTCCAACTCAAACATTATAGTCGGGTAGAATAAGACTGATTTTACTCCAATTGTCAAAATTCTGAACTATTGTGTATCTCACCAAGATCCTTAAATATCTCTTTGCTTCCAAGTCCTTAACTTAGAACAGCTTCCCAAATAGCTTCCCATTTCTCTAGCCTTATTATGCAATTTAAAAATACATATCTTAAAAACACATTTTATATTTTCTTGTTTCAGTGTTTACAGTATTATTGTTAAAATACACTAATATACATTGTTAAAAATGATCTTATAAATAATCTATTTCAACCTTCTTTGGCTCTTTGTACCATTTTCTGCTTTTTCACAAGTGTCTTATTCAGAAAGTGCTTCCTGTGAGAACTGCTTCCAATGAATGCATTAAACTTGCAAAATCTAGCTTCCCACAATATGTAGTTTTCTACCCTGTATGGTACAGTCCTTATTTACAAAATAATTTTAAACTTTACATCCAATCCATTTCCATATAAAAAAGTGCAATTCTCTCTCACCCCAGCTTCTGGGGTAATGACATTCTTCATAAATTCTACAGAATAGCAGCCTAGGATAAGCAAGTAAGGTGCTTAGCTTCTGCCTGGCATCGGCTACTGGCGCAGGGGCGCGCCAGTCAGGTTGGCCAGCTCAATGAGCGCCAGTGCCCCGTGCAGCCGTTCACGCTGCTCCTGCAGCCGCTGCTGGGCGACGCTCTTCTCGTCGTCCTCGCCGTCCGACTGCAGGCACTCGAGCGGGTCACGCTGCTCCTGGTCCGCCTTGGGCGCCAGCTTGCCCTTCAGGGTCGGGGTGCGCTGCTCCCGCATCTCCCAGTACCTGTCCAAGAGGCCGAGAACTGTTAGGGCACACAGCGTGCCTTGACTGTACTCTTCCTTACAAATTAAAGCTTTTCAAAAGAATGTTGCTTTTCCATATTTTAGTTCATAACGTGCTAAAGTAATTCGCATCTCACATAAACTTGCCACTGACAGAGGTCAAAACTCAAGGGCAAAGAAGTGAAAATTCCTGCTCCAGCCTGGGTATTCACCAGTGGCCACCCCACATGAGTAACTCTCCCCACCTGTCCTTAGCAGGCTGCCTACAGGCCCCGCAGGTGTAAGGCCCTGACTTCTACTGCCTGCATCAGGAAAGTAAATATACTGCTACCTTCAGGCCTACAAAGGAAGATTGAAACTCAAGTGGCTTAAAAAAAGTCATTAGAGGCCTGTCTATCCTGGTAACTTCTGACAGTTAACTGTGTAAAACACTGAACAAAAGGTGACAGAGATTAATATTTTAAACAGTTTACTCACAAGCCTACAATGACCACCTCTATTATATCACACAGCCAACTAATAAGTCACAAAAGAAAATGCACATGCTGAACACTTTTGCTATCTACAAATCCCAGCTGCTCAGGGGGCTTAAGTGAGAGGATCCTACATTAGAGGCCAGCCTGGGCACCCTGGAAGACTGCCTCAGTGATGGTGAACCTCTCAACAGTACAAACAGCCAGTTGTGAAGTGGTTCACCACCACCGCAAAGAAAAAAATTTAAAGAAATGCATATTTAAATGATAATACCATTACATTTCTTCTGGGTTCCATCCCCAGTACTGCAAAAATAAACAACGTCCATACAAAGCCTGTCATCACTATTCATAGTTGCTTAATTTGTAATGGCAAAAAAAAAAAAAATCTGTCATCAGGTGAATGAGTAAAATAGCTTAAGTGTACCCATGCACTAGGCTACTAGCAATAAAAAGAATGAACTCAACATAGACAACTCTTTAATCATATAAGGGGCAGACCAGATAGCTCAGGGGTTTAAAGCACCTGCTTAGGCAAATCCAGGGACCAGGGATCATTCCCAGCATGCTGTGCCAGCCCTGCCCCCAGGGCGCACTGAGACAGAAAATGAGACTAAGCGTGGTAGCGCGCACCTGTAATCCCAGTGCTTGGGAGGCTGAAAACTGGAGGATACGAGTCTGATCTGTGTACTAAATACATTTAGTACCCTGTACTAAATACATTTTTTTAAAAGTAAACCTTGAGGAATAAGAGAGGGACAGTTGGGGTATGGTTTGAGTGTGCACCCCTAAAGAGTGTGTACGTGTGTTCCCCCACATGCTGGAAGCCAACCATCAGTGTGGGACTGTGTGGAAAGTAATGGAACCTTTGAGAGTTGAGGCCGAGTGCAAGGTTATCATCAGGTCACAGGTCACGTGATCCTCAGGAAGGATCATGGCAGCTCTCTTTAGGACTCTGGTTGGCTCCCACCAAACTGCACCATTGTAAGGAGTGATGCTGGCCCCTGAATCATCTGGCTTCCTATCTGACATGGTTTCTTGCTCAGGTATTCCCACCATTGTGACTGACCCTCAGCAGTAGCAAACTGATGGGACAAACACTTGACTTTGGTTTTTCTATTTCCAAAACTGCTAAATAAATCCTTCACATATAAAAAATTTTATCCCAAAACATGCTGTTTGCTCGTTTAAATATTAAGGCCCATGAACTATGGCAAGACAAACACTGCTCTCCTGGTGTTTCTAGTCAGCGAGGACACCAAAGAGGTAAACATATGACAGCTAGCCACTGTTAGTTCAAGGCCAGCCTGAACAGAATAACCAGATCCTATCTCTATATAAATATACCCACAAAAAAAGAGGAAAACACTTCCTTTTAAAATAAAATTGTGGGGTCACCTCAGCAGCACAATTTAAAACTGGAAGAAAAATAGTATATCCTGTGCATGGATGACAGGCAAATTTTTACAGTGAAAAAATAAATGAAACTGGCTGGGGCATAAAACCTAATTATATTGCAGATTTTAATCATTCATAGACCCTAATACCACTTATAACATCCTGTAAAGAAACAACTACTGTGAATTACTCTGTATGTGAATAAAAGCAGCTTATTTAAAGTGAGCATCTAACCCAAACCCCAGTCTGGCAGGGACCTCTGCAGCTGCCCACACCATGCCTTACTTTGCCAGCCACTCCGCAGCAGCCTTATTGTCTGCAGCCTGGTGCTTGCTGAGTGCATCCGTCAGCTCCTCTCTCCTCAGTCTGGCGTACGGGTGCTTGGGACAGTGGCGGTTTGCATGAGTGAATCTGCTCAGGCAGCCTTTAAACAGAGAGGGAGACACTTGCTAGAACGTAGATACCCAGCAGATATATTAAAATACCCAGTCTTATTAGTACATACAGAAAAAGTAAAGTGAGGAGAGATTTGGCGTTCCAGAACCAAGCAAAGCTCCGCAGCCACACTGCCACACCTCTGTGTGCATCTCTCCAACCCCGAGAAACATGAGTCAGCCACATGCTCAAATGCTCTGAGCCAGAAACTCTAGTCCCTGAAAACATCCCCCAAAATACAGCTTTAAGTTTGAAAACATCTCCTTGTCTTTGCTGGTAATAAGCACATTTTTATAATATTAATATTTAAGTATTTAATATTAAAGTAATAGTTATACATTTGCTTAAACAAATTCACTAGATGAAACACCTTTGTAATATTTATAACAGTAACCAAGAATCCAGAGGAACAGGACAGAATTATATTCAATTTCAAAGGTAATTGCTTAAAAAAATCTTCAGAAATTGTAATAAAAGGTCTCCTAAGGAAAGATCACCTTGAGATCATAAGTGCAATAAAACGAAGAAGCTTAAATCACTACATGGTTTTTCTTTTGTGAGGAACTCAAAGTATAAGTAAATTAAACACTAAAGTAAAATATAAATAAGAGGAAATGAGGAGATAGATCTTCCACAAATGGGAAGGGAACTAAGATGTAGACAGGAAGAGAAGACAAAGGAAGAAAATGTACAAAGAATTAAGATATGCCATGAACTATGATGTACTACAAACAAACGAATAAAAACAAAAATGAAAAGGAATCAAAGATTTTAAAAGATTAAAAAAAGATCATATGCTTATTTCAGTTTAATAGTTAAGAAATTTAAAACCAACATCAAGGCCTACTCTGAAGGCTGTGTCTACTTTTACAGATTTTCCTACTCCCTACAATTGGACATGGTATTTTTAATTGCCTTTTAAAGTTTCCATCTAAAAAGAATCATTTCCATAAAATTCAGCATAGATCACAATTAGCAAGAAAGAAAGTTTATGAGGGCAACCCACTTGGGTCTCCCTTCTGTTCCTCTCTCAGACAGAAGCTTTCTTTCCCCCAATAAATATATTCTACTCCTTGAAAATAAATAAAATTTATGTTTAATAAATTTTCTATCAAAAATCTTTAACCTCAAAAATTGAAAGTAAAATATATTTTATCTATTAACTCATTATCAGTTATTCCTCAACTCTGACAACCGTACCATTTTCTGAGCAAACAAAAGGCTTCTCTCCTGTATGGAGACGCTGATGCGTTTTGAGCTGTCCACTCTGAACAAAGGCTTTCCCACAGTCCGGGTAGTCACACAGATAGGGCCTCTCACCTGCAGGGAAAGAGGTTGTGTTAAGGAAGGTAGAAGGGAGTGAGACCACCCTTTTGCCCCTGGAGTAGCAACAGAGCCAGTGGGTGGGCTACTGACAAGGACAGCAGCAGCCCCTCTGCAGAGCACAGGCTTTCCAGAACCCAGGTGCAAGTCCTTGAAGCGATCCTCTTCAGTTCATCCCAGACTGTTCACTCAGCAAAATCCAAGCCACTACCTCATGCTGATTCCTTGTGTCTCTCACGCCTGCTTCCTCATCCGTGGAGAATGGACTGTCCTAGCTGCCCCTGGACCATCCCAAACAGCAACAGTGCTCTCTAGATGATTAAAACCGGCACTCTAAGTGCCAGGCATGTCTTTATTTCCTCTCCGTAATCATCTCTACTAACAGGCGGTTCCTCCTCATCTTGCTCTAACACCCCACATTCTCTGTCCATTCAAATTTTCAGTCCTGCAGGCTCTCCAGCACTCCACCTCTCTCGACCTCTAAAAAACATCAACATCACAGATGTTCTTGCTAAAATTCCTACTACCCTATACTTCATTTAAATTCCCAGAGATAACATGGTGTTAGGCTCCTAAACGTTCTCCATATTGTTGTTCAACAACTAAGTTTATTATTCCTTGGACAAACTTTTTGGTGGGCATGGTACCAGGGGTTATAAGCTATGCCACAGCCTTCACACCAAACCACATTCTTACCCCCTTTTTTGGTTAGTAGTTTTTTTCCTCTTTTGGCATTGGGATCAAACTCAAGACCTTATGCTTGCAAGGCAGGTGCTGTGCCACATTGAACTACATCCTCAGCTCTTTATTTTGTTTTTGAGACAGGGTCTCACTAAGTTGCCTAGATTAGGCTTAAACTTGTGGTCCTCCTGTCTCAGCTATCCAGCATTCTGTGATTCCAGACATGCGCCACCATACCTAGCAATGTAAAATCCTGTTCTTTAACCACTAATTATACACTGGTTCTTCTGCTATGACCAAGGAACAGTAACTAGTTCTCCCTAAACTTCTCATCATTTAGTGACAGACTAAGTGGTCACAGTAAGTGAACAGAACATAATAAACACAAGATACAGAGGCATTATTTAAAACAGTAAGAGAGAAGTTTTTTTACAAAGCACATGTGATAGATGTTCACTATGCTTAGGGATCGTGAGCTCACTTCCTCGGTATACAGCACAGCAGGCCAAGGGTAGACACCCACTGCACGTATGGCAGAGAAGGACTCAAACTGGGTGGTCTCATGGAGGCTGTGGTCTTGAATCCTTCCACATGCCAAGAAGGGCTCTGTGACCCACACCCCAGTTATCTTAGGGGAATTTTAGATAAGGAAACTATGTCATATTAAAATCTACCTCTTCAAAACTGAAAGAAAAAGAAATAAGTGATGAACACAATGATGGAAAAAAAGAAATTTTAGAAGAGAAAAAACAAAACCAAGTGAAATTGGTTTTAACCATATGCTTATTTAATCCAATTTAACCAAAACACTGTCATGTCAATACATTAGAATCATGAGTGAGATTATTTCCTTTTCTTAAGTACACTTTACAGTTACTGGGCATTTCAGTTTAGACTCCTCACATTTCAAATGTGAAGGGCACCACCTGTGCAGGTAATACTGAACTGCATTGGTAGAGCTCTAGATTTAGGGTCCAGCTCACTGTAGGCCAGTATTCATTGGCTTTGCAGGACTTCAGTTTCCTCCTATGTGAATTCTCAGAACTACAAGGTTCCTTCCTCTGGGATCACCTTACAGAAAGAACAAGGCCCCTCTAAAAATAAGATTTTTGCTCTCCAAATGGTATTTAAAATACAAGTACAGCTTCTATATACAAGTAAGATGTATGATAATCTTGGGAAAGTTGTTTACAGTTCATTTAATTCTGAAAAACCAGTCCACAGTAGGCAGACTTAATGGTTAAGCCAAACACTGAGCACTCAAGGATTCTCTGTAAAAATGTGATGATTACAGTTTTAATATTTGGTCTACAAATGAATTTTAAAATCACAATTAAGAGTACATCAAATAAATACAAGAACTAAATTTAACTATGACCTGACAGTGATACCTGGATTAAGTACCTTGATAACTTTAGGAGTCATGTGGAACCATATTAAAAGCCACTACTCCTCACCCAAAAGGAACTGATCTATGCAGCCTATTTTTAAAATTCATAAACAGTGGCAACATAAGGAAATAGAAGGCAACAAAATCTATAAGCCTGAAGTATTACTTCTAGGAATGGCTAAAATGTACTTGACTTACCTGTGTGAGTCCTTTTGTGAGCCTGGAGTGACTTCTCTCGGGGAAACACCCTGTTACAGATGTCACAGCGGATCCTGCTTGACGAATGCTCCCCTTCACTGATTAGATCCCGCACCGCGTCAGCTCTGGGTCGGCCACGTCGGATCCCATCCTGTGAACCATTTGAATAAGCATTACTATCATGGACTCTACTTGTTGCAGCATGATATTTTAAATGACAAAAATCTTGCTTGAATGACATCTGTAAAAAATGGGATAGCTCCAATAGTTATTCCTCCGTTGCAAAATTAAGAAAAAATTATCAGAATCAGCTGTCAGCCCCAGAAAATAAGAGATTTACAGAAACTCAGCAAACATTGAAATCAAGAAATAGGCTTCCTGACATAGTGAGAGAGGGCTGTGCAGTTGTCCCTCGTCCTTCCCTGGCTGGGGTCCAGAAGGCAGCCAGCGTTCCCTGTGTGAGTCCGGCCCTGCTTCCCAAGGGCAGAAGCAGACCTTATATTCTACAGGATGTCTCCAATAGGTGAATGAATTTAGATGGTGTGTGTACATGCACTGGAATACAGTGCCTTAAAGCAGACAGAAATCCTATCTACAAAAGGCTCCCTTTGGCTCAAAAAAAGTAGGTTGAAAATAAAAGGACAAAAAAAGAAACAATTACAAACACATTTATAAATAAGAACCTCTACATATATGAAGCCAAAAAAAGGCAGAATTAAAGGAAGACAGTTGAAAACTAACTGATTTCACATTCAGGGTGGAATGGCTGTAGACACAATATCCATTTTCAATAACGCATTGGGCAACTACCTCGAAGATCCTTAAAGACATCCTCCAGGGTAAAATATATTTGGCCACAAAACAAGTCTAAATAAATTTTAAAGGACTGACGCATCTAACCAGGTGTGGTGGCACACACCTGTGATCCCAGCATTCAAAAGGCTGAGGCAAAAATGTTAAAGAGTTTATGGCCAGCCTCAACTACAAAAAAAAAAAAAAGAGATGGGGAATAGAACATTAAATGATTCTTATCTTTTTTTTTTTTTTTTTTTTTTTTTTGTCTGTTTTTGAGACAGGGTCTCACTGTGCAGTTCAGGCTGGCCTTAAGCTCACTTTGTCGCTCAGGCTGGTCTTGAACTCACAACAATCCTCCTGCCTCAGCCTCCCTAGTGCTGGGATTACAGGCATGCGCCACCACGCCCGGCAAATGATTCTTATCTATACAAAGTATGAAAAAGTTAGAAAAATGGAACCCCAATAACACAAAAGAAATTCTTCACTCTGAATAAAGACTTTTTTCTGAGAAGACAAAATTTTCTATTTATAAGAACATCTTAATTACAGAAATAGTTTCATCAATATCAAGAAGATACCTAAGGCCAGGTGTGATGGTACATGCCTGTAATCCTAGCATTCAAGAGGCAGAGGCTGGAAGGTTATTGTGAGTTGGAGACCAGGCTGGGCTACAAAGTGAGCTCAAGGCCAGCCTGCACTGCACAGCAAAGCAAGACCTATCTCAAAAAGACAAATAATAATAATAATAATAATCACAAAATTAAGACCTGAATAATAAATCCTCATCTATCATAAATTCTACATGGAGAGTCAAAGGGGCTTTAGGGGGGGCTTTTTAAAGGTAAGTTTCACTATATACAGGTTGGCCTTTAAGTCACTCAGGATGTATGCAGCACTCTCAATGATCCCCTGCCTCAGCCTCCTGAGAGGTGGGATGACAGGATGGGCCACTACCCCCAACTTTAGAGGGTCTAATGTTAGCTTCAACTCTAAGATCTAATGTAATGCAACACAGAATACACAGTCTTATTAAACTAATGACTTTTTTATGAAAAAGATGGACCTTCACATGGACAGCTGTCACAATGAAAACATTGTCAATCTCCCCAAAATAAATACAACCAAGAAAAGTTAAATACACTATCCACTTCAGTTAATAACATACACTATTGGTTCATTAATTGCAACCAATGTATCACTCCAACATGTTATGCCAGGAAATTGAGCATAAAGTTTCCAGGAACTCTCTGCACTATCTCCTATATATCTAAAACTGATATAAATAGCTGGAAAACAAATCTTTGTTTCTCAGTTAACTTCTATATATACAAATTATATTTAAAAATCATAAAAACCTGAAGCCTTCCAAAACCTTAAACACTAGCCTAAAGCCTCAAGGGATAATAAGTTACAGCAAAACAACCTTAACTAAAGTTTTACTTCAAAAAACTCAATCTAGGAATTTTTTTTTAAATCTATAGAGCATTAAAAAATCTATTTCCAATGTAAGTTAATGACTTGATTTCAACCTTACAGAAATCTAATTTATCTATTTTTCTGTAACAGTCAACAGAAATTTCAAACGGTTAATGAAGTCTTTATTTTCATTTCGTCTTTAGGTTGGAGGAGTGCCCATTAGTTCAGTTGTTTGAGTGCCTGCTTAATCAAAGCAGGCAGTCTCAGGATGCAGTGGTTCAATCCCCAGACCCTTAAGCCAAACCAGAACTGCCTGAAGGCATACTGAGGCACTTCTCTGGCAAGCGCAAGGGCCGGAGTTCAGTCCCTGGTTCTGCCTAAAATAAAACATAAAGAGGGCTGGGGAGATAGCTCAGCGTTCTAAGCACCCCAAACGCAAGATCCCAAATTTGATCCCTGGTATCACATGCTGTGTCTGCCCTGAAACCAGGCATGGTGGAACACGCCTATAATCCCAGGACTGGGGAGGCGGAGACAGGAGAATCACTACAAGTACGAGCTGTGTAGTGAGATGCTGTACAAATAAATGAGATTTTTAAAAATTTTAAAAAGAATGTGAAAAGATGATACAGGCCAAAGAACTAAAATAGAACCTCAGAGATATTTGCATATCCATGAGCATTACACTTTTATGTACAACAGCCAAGAGGCAGGAGGCCACCTGAATGTCCACGGTACGCACACACACAGCTTTAAAAGCATTGAGTGGTATGTTACAACATGCATGAACTGAAAGACATTATGTGAAATAAACTGACCATAGAAAGTCAAATATTGCATGTTCGCACTTACTTGAGGTATCTAACATAGTGAAACTCAGACCCAAAAGGTAGAATGGTGGTTGCCAGGGGCTAGGAAGGAAACAAGGTAAGTTAGATGGGTACAGGGTTTTAGTTTTGTAAGATGAATGAGTTCTGAAAATCTGTTGACACCACTACTTTTACACTAATTAGAAAAAGAATGTAAGAAGGCACTACGGCATATGACAATATCATGAAAGTATTCACCCCTCTCACAGGGGGTCTAGAGACCAATGTGGCCATACGACCTGCCTTAGCAGGTAAAGTGTGAGTGAAAATAACGTAACTGGAGCAAAATCTGTAAAAACCGTTAATGAGCTCTATCATCCTTCTTTCCTCTCTGCCATGAGCACCACTGTCCCAGATAGGAGATGCTTCTTTTGGGTCCCAGAACACAGAGGACAGAGCACGTCTATAGTCAATCGCACCAGCTTTGGCTTAAAATAACCATTCAGATATGTTACTAATGAGTCAGTTCCTTGTTGATCTGAAAACTGTAAAAAAAAAAAAAAAAAGTACATTACAGAAGTCTTTTCCCTGCACCTATAATCCCAGCACTTGGGAGGCTGAAAACTGGAGGACCACAAGTCTAATCTGTGTAGTACCCTGTAGATGCTGTACTAAATAAGGAAATCTTTTCCCAACCTTAATCCCTCAAGAAATTTCCACTTACAATGAAGAAATTGGCAAAGTCAATGACTCGACTACTTTCCTGCACATTAGCACATCAACTTGTGGCAATCATTGGTGGCGATCTAATTCTTCTACCTTTTTTACCTCTTGGCTGTGACTCTCATTAGCCACATTTAGCTCTATTAGAAAAATTAATTCAGAGTCAGACGTAGGAATATGCAGGATCTAATGACATCAATTCTTTAATTTTAAAAATTCATAGTAGGAAATGAGGTAGAGTGGGTGCTTAGCATGCTCAAGGTCATGAGTTTAATTCCTTATACTGTAAAATAAACCTAAGAATATAAGAATATAGCTTCTGTAATCAATAAAAATGTGATTCCCTTAGGGAAGCAATGGAACATAAAATATGGTTAATTAAAAACCTGAGTGCAGTGCCTGAGTTCAATCTCTGGTTCTGCAAAAAGAAAAAACCCGAGTGGTTCAAGTTCTATGCATGAAAGGATCCTTTTCATAATATTTGAAAATAGATACATATAGTTGCCTCCATTACAATTGAAATACCTGATTTGTAAATTAGTATCAAAAATGTAGTATTAGCCATAACTACTATTTTTGCTTCTAGTAAAAGAAGCACATCTAACTAGGGAAAAAAAAAAAAAATCTGGCTCCTAGCAACTCTAAAAAACACACTTCTTCCACAAAGAAAAAATTTACATTCCCCAAATAAAAGTGCTAAAAAATAAGTAATATGCTATGGGGGCCGAGGAGATAGCTCAGTAGAATAGCGCTTGCCTGGCAAACACAGAATTCAATCCCCAGTACCACCATAAAAAATAAAAATATTATATATATATATATATATATATATATATATATGCTAGTCAAATAGAGATAAAGATGCATCAAGTGCATTATTTTAGCTGAGAAAATAAATCATCTAACATCCTAAGTAAATGAATAAAGAGTTCATTAGCAACACATATCAACACACACAATGTTACTCAAAGACCATTTCCACTTTGGCCTTTACAGTAAGAAAACCATGTTTCCAGGTACATTCTGACAGTTACAGTGTGACCTCCTTAGGAACCAAGCACACCTGTAGTCTAAGGGACAAATCAGGTTAGGACTGTTGATGAGTCACAAATGCTAGCGTGAAATTCTATGAAATGACATTGTCAGAACTCTATGTATCCTTCAGTGGTTTTGAAAGTGTTTAGTCATGTGATGACCAAAAACTTGAAAGTCTTCACCATGGTTTTTCATAAGGCACAAATAACATGGCATGAACACTAACTAGAAGGGAAACAGAGATCTTAAGAGATGTGTGGACCTTGATGGGAAAATATAACTGACCCTATTTTCCTTTCTGAATTCAGATTTGGTTCCAAACTTCCTATGACCCTCACAATCTGCTTCCTATTCTGCCTCTCACATCCTGAACTACCCTCACAACTTCCCAAATCTTAAATCCATTAATTGCACATATTCTTAATAATGGCTTCTCAAATGAGACATAGGCTTTAAGGTGTGATTTCATTAAGTCTACCTACATCAGCTTACTATTTAAAAACTCTTAAGTATGATATATCCACAAGTATGGTGTAGGGAATCAATCTCAGAGGCTCTGGAAGGTACTCATCAGTTCTGCCAGTTTACCAAACCACTTTAATCTTGAGGACTCTCCTCTAACTTCTCCTTGCAGATAAACAGGATTTAGTGAGTGAAACAATTCAAAAGCTCAAGAGTCTGCCAGTCTACACTAACACTGTGAAGTACTTCGTGCCAGACAATAGACTACAATGCTAATAACATGCTATTAGGTTTAACATGGTGATCAAAATTCATGTGTACTAATCTGCTATCAGTCCCACTTGTGGGGAGTCTGGATATCTTAATACAGAAAGGGGACACAAGACTGGCAATCTGGGCAGACTCTTTTGGGCCCCCAGCAGAGACCCAACATGCCATGAATGGTCTGAAGAGAGGTACTGGAGCACACACTGGGGGTCGGGGGAGTGGAATAGCATATAGCAGAGCAATTATATGCTCTCTTCCCTCCCAGAGTCCAAAAGGTTAATACTGTGCTTAGTTATACAGCATCAGGGCTGAGCCATCTCCTGATGAGGGACTAAAATAAGTTAGCAGATGATGGATGTTCTCCCAGGCAAGGGAGGCAGTATTGAATAGAAACAAAGAACAAGAGAAAGCAGACGTAGGATGTGCAGGACTCAGATGTCAACACCTCCCCTGGGAGCAATGGCAACAAAAAGGGTCTAGTTCACAGATGCTGGTGGCTCTACATAGCATATTAAGAGTGGAGGGAGTGTGTTAAGTTCACTGGCTATTACAAACCTATATGACATCTTCCCAAAAAGCAAGCATGGCTCCCCTATGAGTATGTGAAGAGAAATTACTATATGTAAAGAATCAAAACAAATGAAAAGGAAAAAGTAAAAGGAACCAAGGCTCCCTATGTTTAGTCCACCAGGACCAAACAAGTTAACTTTCTTAAGCAACAGTGTTTCAGACTTTTCTTAATATGGGGAAGTTAAATGAATTTTTGATCTGTATTTAGTCTGCATCATCAATAAAAGGGCAAACTAAAATCAATTTACTGAATAATTTATGAAAGATGCAATATGAAAGACTGAGGAGGAAAGAAAGAAATATAAAACCACTCTTTCACTTCTACATGTTCTTCAAAACTTCTGGTATATTTTATTCCTCAGAAGACATAGACAAAACAGATTATAATAAAATTTAAATCCATGTACTGTGTTAGCAACTTTTATTGAAAGTTTGTGTGAAGCCACAAGTGAAAACAAAAATAAGAGAATTTCTCTTATCTCTAGTACTATTAATGTTTTTTTAATAATCCAAGTTCATTTATAATTAGGAATAAAATCAAATTTTAAAATTTTTCAATAAGTATTTCTGGATGTATGCTTTTGTTTTGTATAAGGGTCTACAGGGTCTAACTACGTAGATCAGACGCCTGTGATCCTCCTGTGTTCGGCCTCCCAAGAGCTGGGAACAGGTGAGGCCACCAGGCCGTCTCAACTGCCATCTCAGGGCGCTCCAGGGACAGGGCCAGCACAGGGTCCTTGGCGGCTGTGTCTACCTAAGCAGGCGCTTTAATCCGCTGAACTATTTGGCCGGTCCTGGATGTATACTTTCACACTGCTTCATAATATCTGATAAAAAGACTAAAGCATAAAAATGTTAACAAAATCTAGATATCTCATGATACTTAAGGTGAACAACGCAACCTAGAGCCAACAACTGTCCCCTTTACCAATACTCAGTTCTACTATAAGAAATAAAAACCTCTACTTCTCTTCCATTTTTATTAACATGCAGTTTAAAGATTTACAATGTGTCAAAGTACATGACTTTATAACCTTACTATAACTTTAAAGCCGATGTATTTAATAACTGCCACTAGTAACAAAGTGTATCAATTTGTTCAAAGCCTAAACCTTGCTATTATATGTAAAATGATAACCAAACTATTACTACAGTAAGTGCCAATAAATATCCATTAAAGTTTGCTTGTTCTATCTCTAACAAATTTTTATCTTATATAGCCACTTAACAAATACAAGTAGAATATTAATCTTATACTTGCACCATTTATTTATCACAGATATTTATGGTGCATCCTGACCAAGCTTTACTAAGCATTAAAATCGAAAGTCTTGGCACTTACAGTCTATGGAGATAAGCCTAACTCCACAGAAGGGATCCTGAACACACGCAGCAGCACGAGCAGCCAAGAAACCTTGACCCAATAGCCACAGCTCTCTACTAGCTAGCTGAGTCATCTTGGGAAGGTCACATCGACCCCTCTGTGCGTCAGCTTCCAGACCCGTAAAACCTTGGTGTGAATCAGGGGGGTCACATCCTCTCCGGCCCTGGTTTGAGACTGTGAGAAACTCGAGGTTAGAGACAACATCGTCCTATTATCCTGTGCGCTCTCAGCACCAAGTACTTTGAGAGCTCGACTTGCGCTCGGGAAGATGCCTGAGAGTCCTTGCTGCTCTCTAGCTGTCCCTGCAAGGCGTCTAGCGGAACAGGGCGCTGCTCTCGCTTCCCGAACCACCCGGTCCCCTCGCCGCAGCCTCCCAGCGATTGCATTAGCCCCGTTGCACCCTGTCCAAGACACTGGCCCAGCAGGTCACGTGACGCTCTGCCCGCGCCAGCCGGTTTTGGCGCGCGGCAGTGACGTCACTCCTGTCAGGCACCGCCCGCCCCCGCTCCGTCCGGTCCGCGCCGTTAACGCCCCCGCGCCCGACCGTCCGCGCTCACCTTGAGGGGGCCGCCGTCTGGGCTGCTCGCCTCCTCCTCATCCTCGCCCCCTGCAGCGGCGGGCGGTGGCGCGCCCCGGAGCCCCGGGTGCGCGGCTGCGACGACTGCTGCAGGCTGGACAGCCGAGGCGGCACCCGCGGCCCCGGGGCTGAGCGTCACGTTGTGTGCATTCTCACCCCAGCGCCACGGGTACACCATGAAGTCGCTGAAGCCGGGGCTGGTGGGCGCGAGCGGCGGTGGCGGCTCTGGTTCCCCTGCGCCACCCCCGCACGGAGGCGTGGCCGGGGTAGTCCTGATGACCGAAACCAGTACTCGCTTAGGGGAGTCGTGCCGAAAGACCCCAGGCAGCGGCGGGGCATCCGCCATGGGCGCACCCGCGCCCCGGATCATCGCCAGCGGTGTGCAGCCCCCGGCCCTGCGCCCGCCCACCCTGCTCCGAGAGTCGGCTCAGTCCTGCCCGCTCATGGCGGGCACCCTTGCCCCTGCTGACCCGCTCTCACCCTCCGCTCTCTTTACACCCGGACGCTGGGTGCGGCGGCGAGCCCAGAAAATAACAACCTGCTGCCCCGGTGCCTGCTCCGCTTTTCCCGCGTTACATTTCGCGCCTGGGCGGGGCCAGCCTCCGCGAAGTCCCTTCGAGTTGGCCGCTGCGGCGACTGACAGGTCGCGCAGGCCAATGATCGGGCCCGGAATACACTCTAAGCAGAACGGGGCGGGGCCGAGTGGGCGCGCGGTTCATTACTGCCACTTCATTGGCCACCACGCTAGTATTTTTTCTACCTTAAGGCCAACTGCGTTCGAAATTCCTGAAGAGCGCGCGAGTGTCTGCGTTCCCTGGGACCCACCCTCAGGGGGCGGGTTCCAGCGAGCCGCCACAAAAGAACTGCTGATTGGAAAGGGCTGGGAGGGGGCGGGTCGGAGGGCAGTGGTTGGTCAGCGGCGGCGCGGGCGCCCCATTAGGCCCTGCCAGCCCGCGGTTCCCGCCACCGCCAGTTTAAAGGGCCGAGTCGCTTGCCCCACCCTGCGCTCCCGCCTCTGGGCTCATGCCGCCCTCGTTCTAGTGCACAAGCTCCGAGTTGTTCCTCTTTTTTTTTTTGGTACTGAGAGTTGAACCCAAGGTCTGCGCACTGAACCCTTTTTTATTTTTTACTTTGAAACAAGATCGCGCTAAGTTACTAAAGTGCCCAGGCTGGCCTGGAATCTGTGCGTCCCCTTCCTCTACTTCCCAGAGTGCTAGGATGGGTGTGCGCTGCCACATAGGGCTGCTAGTGCTCTGGTTTCTTAATTGGGTTCCTGTGCCCAGCTGAGAATCGCCGTAACTTAGCTGCGCCAGCTTCCGCGGAGCCGCCCCTCGCCGCTGAGGTCCGGGCTCCGCTCAGTTAAGGACTGAGGGTCTCTGGCCGGAGGGTCGGAAGTGCCACCCAGCAGATCGCGGCCTTGCGGGCCTCAGGGACGGTGGCTGTCCGCTGTCCGCTGTGCTCCCCGCCCTGCGTGACTCACAGCAGGCGCTCAGTAAACATCTGTCGAATGAATGGATGAACGTCTAGTTGTGGAGGGCTAGAATTGGTCATTAAGATATGCCATAATAATCAGTGATAACTGAGCTGAACGCGCCCCCATACCTAAGTTAATTTAGCCACAACTGCTTAAAAACGAAAGTAGTTACTAGAACAAATTTGCAAGATATTTTTTCAGGGTTTTTGGATTTTTTTTTTAAGGCAAAACAGTCGAGTTCTCCGTTTTTTATTTTTTTAAGTGAGGAACATATAAATACACAGTTTTTCTTTTGGGTACACAAAGTATATCTGGCAAAATACACAAACTGATAAATCAGCTGACTTGAGGGAAATCAAAGCTGGGAATTAGAAGTGAAAAAGTTTCAAAAGACAATCCGTGATACTTTAATGCTTTTAAACTTTAACCGAAGGTTTTAAAAACAATTATCTTAAATAAAAGAGAGCAGCTGCATTTCCTGGCGGCCTACTACGATCATATCCTAACGACGTACAATGATTGCACAGACACTTCACTTTCATTCTTGTTCAACAACTTGAGTTAGATTTTATTCCCATTGCACAAATGAAAAAAGGTTTTGGATTGTATCAGAGTTCCCCAAGCAAAGAAAGGAAAATCGTGAGTAACAGGTTCCCTGCACATTTCTGGGTCCCATTTCTCATTCCAAAACTCACAACTCCAATTGGATATTTTAAACTGGAAAGTTCAGCTCGTAATTTTCCTTAATGTAGTATATATTTTGTTTTTGCAACTTAATGCCAAATACTTGTGCCGTATTTTTACGCATCAGCTGGAAGAGAAATACAGCTGATCCTAGAAGAGTGGCTTGTTTATTTATTTATTTATTTATTTATTTATTGGTAGAACAGGAAATTGAACTCAGGCCCTTGCACTTGCCAGGGAAGCTCTTATTCCACTGAGCCATCTCCCTGGCCCCAGAACAGTGGTTTAATTTTTTTTTTTTTAAAGTACTGTATCAAAGACACTCAAGTTAGGAACAACCCAAAGCCAACCGCTTAAACCCAACCAATGGTTACTGTTTAACATTCATAATCTGTTCCGGAGTGCAAGATGAGTCATCCAGAGCTGAGGACTCTGACTTAATGCTTCTAAAAATTACCCTTCCTCAACCGTAACTTGGCAACTCCACCTTCAGTCTCGGCACAGAGAATTGAAGCTATGCCAGGAATGTTTGAGCTGGCCTGAGGGCGATTCCAGAAACAGCTGAGGTCAGGCAAGACTTGTCTGGCTTCTTTTTCAGGAAACTAGAGAGTGATCAGAAGTGTGTGGATCACATTGCTGTTGCCCTTGTTCTGCCCTCGATATACATAATCAACAGCTTCTAATATGCACTAACTGAAGAATATGAAAACCTATCTCATGTAAAGAATGTAAGCCCCAGCCAGGGAGATACCTCAGTAGAAAAGTGCCTGCCTGGCAAGTGCAGGGTCCTGAGTTCAATCCCTGGTATCAAAAAAAAAAAAAAAAAAAGCAACAAAAGGAATTTTCCTGAGTTCAATCCCTGGTTCCAGAAAAAAAAAAAAAAAGGTAAGCCCCAGTGCCTGCTTAAGGCAAGCACAGCGACCCAGTTTGATCCCCAGCACCACAGTACAGGCCCTGCCCCCCCCCAGGCGCTCTGAGCCTGCTGAGACCAGGCTTAGTGGTGTACTCCTGTAATCCCAGTGCAGAGACTGAAAACAAAAGGATCACTATGAGTTGGAGCTGCGTTGTGAGACCCTGTACCAAATACATACAAATAAACTAAAAATTAAAAAAAAAAAAAATGTAAGCCCTTTCTGGTAAAGATGTGTACCTCATATTCTCTTATATAAAATATAAATTTTGAGCTAACTTGAAATCTAATCGATTTTTTTTCACCTTCAACATGTAATATCTGAGAAACCATTTGAAGTTGCTTGATTGCTACAAAATTTTCTATTCTCATAAATATGAGATACTGAACATATACATTCTTTTACATGATTTATTTTCACAGCTGAAAATGTGATTAAATGGCTTTGCAAATAGATGTTAATAAAAGCGGCATGAAATGCTTGATCACTTTTTTGAGATTAACTATATTTTACCTAATTCTCCAAAGTAGTTCTGTCTATGTTCCGGCTGGTGGCAGACTCAAACCTGAGTCCCAAAGAATCCTGTTACAAAGACAGAAATGTAACGTCAAGGTTTTCCCACAATCCAATGAGATTTTTAACCTTAACAACAAGAAAACCTGTATAACCCAATCATTACTTTTTTCTTCCCAAAGCGCCTTCCCCAAACTATTTTCCAACTTTGCCTAGCAAGAGAATAAGGAACATTTTAGCATAAATTGCTATAGCCACCATGGCAACTAAGTGCAGTGGTTCCACCCCTAAATGAGTACAAAACCGGTGAAAACAACCAGGATCAAAAGGGTTTATAACCCACTCCCAGTTAAGGCAAGCAATGCTTCTCCCTACAGGAAGAAAGGGCTTTTTTAGGATTTTTTTTTTTTTTTTTGGACAGGGTCTCACTATGCAGCCCACATTCACGGTGATCCTCCTGCTCCCTAGGGCTGGGATTACAGGCACGCGCCACCACGCCCAGACTCCATCGCCAGCTCAGCGCACCCGAGGGCGGGGCCGGCGCGGCATGCGGAACCAGGAATTGAATCCTGGCCGCTGTGCTCACCTAAGCAAGCACTTAGTCTGCTGAGCTATACCGCGGGCCCTAAGAAACTGCTTTTTAATGGAGAAACTTATACATTAACAGAGTGCAGTGACTGATACATTGCATCAACTTGGGAAGTTGAAGGTTAGGCTGGATCTGCTGGAGTTCCTTGTCCTTCGGCATGGGAGGCCCACCATAGAGTGACTCAGCACAAAAAGGATATAAAAGGGAGTTGAGAAAGGATTCAGCAGGCCACTTTCTCCGAGGTGCTTAATTGTCACAGCCTCTCGCTGGCCGTGAACGCTGCCTACTGCCTATAGGTCTACGGTATCAATAGTTTTAGGGAAAGTGTTTGGCAGACTTAAGGTGATGGCATATTTTGACTTTTACTTTCTGCTGTAACAAGAAAGAAATGGACTTCAGAGAGTTTGCAGGCAAAAAATGGAAGATAATAGGAAAAGTCCAAATATTCGGCCCTTCTAGGTGTTGTAAAACCTGACAGTTTATAGTCCTGAAATAAGAAAAAAAAAAAAAAAAAAAAAAAAAAAAAAAAAAAAAAAAAAAAAAAAAAAAAAAAAAAAAAAAGCAAGTTCAAAGCCCCAGTACTTAGCCAGGCACGGTGGCACATGCCTATAATTCCAGCACCTGGGAGGCTGAGGCAGAAGGATCATTGTAAGGTCGAGACCAGCCTGCACTACAAAGTGAGCTCATGACCAGCCTGAACTTTATATCAAGACCCTATCTCAAAAAGACAAAAAAAAAAAAAAAAAACCCTCAGCATTTTTTTCTATTGTCACAAATGGCCTCAGTATCATCCCCATCAAGTGGGGGTTACAAAGGCCAAGAAAACAAATGAATAGATTATGTTTCAGAATTCTCCCTGGGGTATGCTTACAGGCACATTGAGCTGACTGGATGCAACTAGATCAGAAGTTTACTAAGTAGTACAAAAAATCCATGACCACAAGGGATCACGATGAACAAGAAGGAAGGGAATTCCTCCCACATAGCATGATTAGAATCTATGCAGTGACACTCACCCAGCGCATTGTAGTGTCTGCCCTTATCTTAGTCACCTTATCATCTTTGAGGTACAATACTTGGCAGCCAACTGAAAGGAAGAGAGGTTTATTTTGGCTCAGGGTGATAGTACATGGTCTGCTGGCTGCAAAGCAGAAAGAGCCTGGTAGAAGGCCCTGGGCAGAGAAAACACTGCTCACTTCACGGCAACCCGGAATCAGAGAGAGCAGCGAGGAGCTGGGGTGGAAGATATGGCCTTCCAGGTCTCACCCTCAGAGATGCACATCCAACCAGGCCCAATTTCCTAACAGTAGGTTGGCTACAGTGTCTCCATAATCTGATCACCCCTCAAGGTTTCAACTCTAAGCACATCAGAACATAAGGACACTGCCTAGCAAGTGCAACATCCTGAGTTCGATCCCTGGTGCCACAGAAAGAAAGGAAAGAAGGAAGGAAGGAAGGAAGGAAGGAAGGAAGGAAGGAAGGAAGGAAGGAAGGAAGGAAGGAAGGAAGGAAGGAACTTAAGGGTATTCCAGCTCAAAATCACAGTAGCCCTGCTGGATCACAATGGACAAGTGACTTCTGTCTGTGTTTTTTTCCATCAGGATGGCTATCCTATCCTGTCTCTGTTTCACCATTATGTGCTGGAAAGTGGATAACTTTATAAGCATATGTATAGATTTGTAAGCAATTATCTGTGAGGAGAAATTCTGGGCTTTGCAAAGAGAATCATACATGCCACCCAGATGTAGTAAATAAGTTGTATCTCTGAAGGAATCAAGCATGTTTATCAAGCATTGGGAAGAGGTGGGTAGCTGTATACTACAGGCTTGTTTTTGTGAAGTTTCCTTTTCTGCCCAAGAAATACATTTCTAGTACTCTCTGTATCTACATGGAGCCAGACAGCAAGGTACTGTCAATAAAATGTTGTCAGAGTTGACATTTCTCTTGCAGGGCAAAGAGATTAAAAAGCAGCTGATCTATCTGCATCATCATTTACAAATCTCTGCTCCTTTACAAAAGATGCAGGAATCAAAGCCAAAAGCTCAGGAAAGAAATCCTCGAGTGTATGGGGGACCCATAACTCCAACTGGAAACTGTATAGAAATGCAAATTATTGGGCTCCACCCAACACAGCTTTCTGGGCTAAGCAAGTCCTCCCCATAATGCTGATACTTGGTTCAACCACTGGATCATTGCTCAGAGTAAATAAGGCTTAGTAGTGAAGCAAAAAATGAAATGTTTAAAATTTGTGCTGTCATCTAAAAGGAGGCTTATCTGTAACAACACAAAGAACTACTTGAACTAATTCATTTGGAAAGACTGGAAAGGGGGAAAAAACGAAACCATCTTATTCAACATCAGCTGTAGACACTGAGTATGTACCCCCCAGAGACTCCCACTCACCGTATCCTGCATGAAAACACGACTTTACTATTTTACTCCCTTCGTTACTTTTCTGAGAGTTTCTCTATTGAGATGACAGCAAAGATCTGACAGTTCACTACAGGAACTTCTCAGAAGAGCTGTCAACTCTTCGGAGGAAGACACTGACAACTTGCACATCAAAATCCTCTCCTTTCCATGAATTTTGAACTATTTTATCTGCTCCTTACTTATTCTAATCAAGTCTTGGTAGTTGAAAACTTTAAACCAAACTTAAGTTTTATTTTTCAATAGATCTGTCTATCTTTCCTGCTTTGAAACATTCCCAAGCTCTGAGGTGATGTGGCTCTCCCTTACTGAAGTAAGCAATGAATTGTCCTGTAAACAGCCCATACTCACCATATTTGGAGCCATCCTCCAACAGGACTCACAGAATACCACCATATCTGTGAGTTGCTTAGTAAATGGGATGAAGAGAATTTATACAGTTTGAGGGAATACAATAATTTATACACCGTAAGAATGGGACCACCATTTGCCACACTCTCCAGACACAGTATAACTTTGGTCAAGAAATTAACCAAGAACTTTTGAAGCACTGATTTAACAGCTTGAGCTAACAGAGTCAAGGAAGCTACCAGTAGAACGTACAATTGATAGGCCAGCACTAGGATTACACTGCTTGCCTAGAAGACCAGAGAGGTCTTCATTTGAAAGCAGAGAATGGAGAACAGATGGGCGAGAATAAGGTAGAAGGACCAATACTGTTTATGCCCAGTGAAAAGTATAGAGAACAGATTCCATTGATTGAGAAGTGGCTTGTGAATTACGAGTCAGCAGGAAAATGCTTGTTTCTCTTCGTAGCTTACTGCATTGTTTCTGAGAATTAACATGTTTCCTTGGAAAATGGCATGAGAGAGAACTCAGTGTAATTGTGTATTAAGTATTTTGTAGTAAGCATCCAGAGAATAAAACATGTTGAACTTACATTGGTGAAGAAATATCAAAAGAACTAAATTTTGAATTTTCACATCTACTCTAAATTCTTCTAGAAACTTGGAGCATAAAAGTCTGCCCTATTCCCATCCAAATGCTTTTGTGAGATCTGGAGCCACTACCTAGTCCCAATCCCTGGGGTATTACTCTAATCTAGACTGAGTCACTCAAATTTGAGGATTAACACGTCAAGCGAGGAAGCCATTCCTTATGTGCAGGGTTTTGGGTGACCTGAAAAATGGCAGGGGTTTAGAAAGATGTACTTTCATAGGCAAGCATGGCCTAGGTGACCAAATGGCAAGGAATTAGGGCAAGGAAGAACGGTCCTGCAGAGATTCAAATTTCTTGAGCACTTTTACCTGGGACTTCAAGAAAAGCTATATTCAATGTACAATTGACAGTTTTCCTCTCCTGTACCATTCTAAACACTCAGGAAAGCCAGGTGCATTCCTTCTTAGAGATGCATATGGTAGTGCCCTGGGTAACTAAGACAAGGCAGAAAGGGAAGCAGGACTGGCCACTCACTCACACCTCCTTGAGGCCTATGTGGAGACTACAACATCTGGCCAAGATTTTGCCAGGTTGTGACTAGCAGGAAAAATGATAGGCCAGGGAGGGACTTTTGATGGAGATAACTTAGGAAGATTTAAAGATAAGATTGCCAGCTGTACATACATACTTATGTAATTTTATACTTGAATAATATTCAAATGAAAATTATTCCCTGCTTATAATCCCAGCTCAGACAAGAGAATCACAAGTTCAAGGCCCACCTGGTAAATTTAGCAAGATCCCATATTAAAATAAAAAATTGAGGACCAGGGTGATGGCACAGTGGAATAAGTGCTTCCCTGGCAAGTGCAAGGACCTGAGTTCGATCCCCAGTTCTGCCAAAAAAAATAATAATAATAAAAATTAAAAATAAAATAAAAAATTGGCTGCATCTTCTTTATGAATGAAGACCATTCTTAGTAATCAGAATGTCAACGTTCCAGAAAATGTCTACATCACTCTGAAAAGATGCACAGTTATTGTGAAGGGCCCCAGAGGAACCCTCTGGAGGGACTTCAGCCACATCAGTATGGAACTCAGTCTCCTTGGGAAGAAAAAGAAGAGGCTCCGGGTTGACAAATTGGGGGGAAACAAAAAGGAGCTGGCGACCATCCACATGATCTGTAGCCATGTACAGAACATGATCAAGGGGGTCACGCTGGGCTTCCATTACCAGATGAGGTCTGTGTATGCTCGCTTCCCCGTCAATGTCATTATTCAGGAGAATGGGTCACTTGTAGAAATCTGGAATTTCTTGGGTGGAAAATACAGCCGCCAAGTTCATATGAGGGCAGGTGTTGCTTGCTCAGTATCTCAAGCCCAGAAAGATGAGCTAATCCTTGAAGGAAATGACACTGGGCTTGTCCCAAATTCAGCTGCTTTGATTCAGCAAGCCACAACAGTGAAAAACAAGGATATCAGACAATTTTTGGATGGTATCTATGTTTCTGAAAAGGAAACACTTCAGCAGCCAGATGAGTAAGATCCAAGAGTTAATCTGGCCACAAAAACAAGCTTCTGGGTTGTAAAGCCAATGTGTGATATTTTAATGAGACAATAAAAGATCTTTGTTGATCTGGGAAAAAAATTAAATTAAATTAAAAAATCATCATCTTATGAAACTGAACATATTTCTAGATGATGAAGACATTGCAAGAATTCCACAGAGGTAATAAAATATTGGATAAAAACCACACTTTTACAAATCTGTAGAGGCAGGAAACAAATGATTACCTTGGGCTAAAGTGGAAAGAGGCTTGAATAATTGAGCATAGCAATCTTCTGGAGTAAATGAAAAGCTCAAAAACTGGACTGGAGTGCAGTGTGGAACTTTGTAAATTTTCCACTTAAATTAGTAGGATTCTCCCCAGTTCCGCCAAAAAAAAAAAAAAAAAATCATTTACAAATTAGTAGGATTCTGTAGTACATCAATTATATTTCCATAAAGATATTCTTCATAAAACCCTATATTGCAGCGTTAGCTTTAAAAAAAATTTCTTAAAATGTTCATTTTGTTGAAGAAACTCCCACATGAACATGCATTATCCAAGTAAGTGCTGCCATCAGGGTTTGATCCCAAGCACTGGCACCCGCCCCCTGGCACGCTGAGCCCACCACCCAGACTGGGCATGGTGGTGCACGCCTGTAATCCCAGTGCTGGGGAGGCTGAAAAGAGGGAAATCACTATGAGTCCAAGCTGCATAGTGAGACCTTGTACCAAATACATTAAAAAAAAAAACAATAAAAAGTGAGTACTGCAAGTCTCCTATGTTAATCAGCTTTCTATTACTGTGAAAGCATACCTGGGATAATCAATAAAAAAGAAGAAAGATTTGTTTTGGCTCATAGTTCCGAGACTACAGACTGCAGTGATCATTTTGCTCTGAGGAGGATTTTTTCTTTGTTCTTTTGGCTGGCTCAAGCTGCCTTAAGTGCAGGTGTGGGGCATGTGGAGCTGGGGATCGAACTGTGGTCCCACAAGCCTGATTGGGTTTGCCCAGGCAGGTGCTTAAACAACTGAGCTAACCAGCAAGCCCCTGATCATTTTGCTTTGGATCTGTAGTAAGGCACGGGAGCCAACTATTTGTCTCCCGGCTGGGATGTGAAAGAGAAAGGAGAAGGCAAAATCCTACAGTCCCCTGAAAGGGATATAACACACAGGGCTTAGGAGAGCATTTATCCAAACCATAGCAACTTAAAGAGGAAACAGGAGCCTGCTAAGAAATGACTGAATTGAACTGAAAATATATGTTATGCTTAGACGTTGCATGGTCCTATTGGGGCTTTTAGAAGGAGAGGACTTGTGGAAGACCTTTTGGTCACTGATGGGCATGTCCTTGTACAGGACTGTGGCCACTCCTTCTTTTCTTTGCTCCCTGGCTCGTGATCTGATTGATTTTTCCCCCATCCTGCATGCCCCCTGTGATGTGTTGTCCATCTCAATGCAAGTCCAAAGCAATAAGGCCAATCAGGGATGAACTGAAATCTCCACAACTGTCAGCTAAACAAAACTTGTCTCTCTCTAAGTTAATGGTCTCACACACTTCATTATAGTAACAGAAGCTAAGGAATTGAATAGAATAATAAAATCATAGGTCACTTTGTGATTCTATAATACAAATATCTACCATACAGAAAATTCTACTTAACTATAAGTATAAATTATGCTGTTAAAGGTTTTCTAGAGTAAGCTGTTATTGCCATTATGATTTTCCTCGTGTCTTGAAAACAACTCAGTCTTTTTTTTTTTTTTTTTGTCTTTTTGAGACAGGGTCTCACTATGCAGTTCAGGCTGGCCTTAAGCTCACTTTGTAGCTCAGGCTGGTCTCGAACTCACAACAATCCTCCTGCCTCAGCCTCCCAAGTGCTGGGATTACGGGCATGCGCCACCACGCCCAGCACAACTCAGTCTTTGAAGCTATGTCAAACTTTTTCAAGACAAGAGATCTGAATGAATTCCTCTATCACTGCTCCCTGGCTAGAGTGGACTAAACTAGAAGCAGGACGTGGCATGGGATCTGAGAGAGCTGTACATCTCTATAGCAGTGGGATATTAGCAGGGATATAAAGGGGCATTGACGTAGGAGGCAGGGTGCAGCAAAGCTGGCTGAGAAATTGTCAATTATAAGATCTCAGGCAAGCCTTATTCTATTGAGCTATCTCTCTGGCCTCCAAATTATAAAATCTCAGGACAAGGGCCAGAACCGCGTATACAGAACTTCTACAAAGCTCCCCTGAGATGTGGACGACATAAAGATGAGACGCCAGGAGGAGCCTGCTATCCTAGCACTCCATGATAGCCCCCACCTTGCAAGGTGCACTTTGATTTTTGCTTTTACCCTTTCTTTTGTTCTTCCTTCGCCCCTTCACCCTGCCCCGCTCTTCAGATAAACTTTTGCCATCATTTTTTGGTCTTGTCTCGCTCAATCCTTTCTTCAAGACAAGGACCTGGATGGAACACTTTTGCCCAGCAAGCCAGTTTTGAAGGGGCAGCCCAGCAACAGCATGCATATGGAAGGAGAAGGATAAAAGACAATCTAGAGAGAGAAGATGAAGTCCCAGCAATGAAGCCCACCAAGAGGAGATCCAGAATCTGAGTACGTCCTGACTTCTCTGTTACATTTCTGCTCTGGGGGGCCTCAGTCCTTTTCTGAGATCCAGCAGCATTTCTGCCCCCTGTGGGGAAGAGAAATCCACCAAGCCTTCTAGTTCCTGTAACTTGCCCTCCCCAGTCTTCACTGAACAGAAATGTAATTATGTAAATATCACAGTGGGGAGGACAGTACCCGAATGGCCCCCCAGTTCTGTGTGGGCAGGAGAACTGCCGCTGGTTCTTACTCGCTTATTGTGTGCCCACACATTTTCTATAATTACTTTTTTTGTAATAAGGTTACATTTGTTTTCTATTGTAAATACACATAACAAGATTTATCATTTTAACAGTTTGGGAGTCTACATTCAGTGGCATTTAGTACAATCACAATATTACACAAGCATCACCACTAACCTTCTCCAGAACATTTTTTATGACCACAAAAGAAAAGCCTGAGCTCATTAAGCAGTTATTCCCCACTGCCCCATCTCTCTGTAATCGCTGCAAATCACTAATCAGTCTGCTTTCTGTCTCTCTGGACCTGCCCATCCTGGAAGGTTACAGTTATTTAAATCTAACATGCATAAAACAGATCCCTGAGGTGGATGCCTTGCTGTGTTAGTTGGATCTGAAATAGCCCCCGAAAGCCTATGTGTGAAAGGTTTCCTGCCCAGCTCGCTGCACTACGTGGTGGGATTGCTAAGAGGTGGGGCCTAGTTGGAGGAAATTACAAACTAGGAATGTGCCCTTGGGGGGAACATGGTAACTGCAGTCTTCTCTCTCCTCTTTTCTCTCTCCTCTCTCCTGTTTTCCTTTTGGTTCCTGCAATCAAATTCACAACCTCACTGTTGCCAGGCAGGCTCTGTCTTGCTTGAGCTGTATCCCTGGCCTCTCCACTCTCCTCTTGCCCTCTTCTTTTCTCCCTCTCTTGTTCTCTCACTCTCAGGCTTTTTCCTGGCCACCATGATATGAGCAGGTCCTCCTTCTCCTGTCCCCACCATGATGTACTGTGTCACCAACCCAAGGCAACAAGGCCAAACAACCACTGACTGAGATCTCTGAACCTGTGAGCTGAGAGACTTTTTCTCCTTTTAAGGTGATTTATCTCAGATCATTGTTACTGCAACAAGAACCTCACTGATACATTTATGAACCTGCCCCAATCACTTCCAACAGTCAATCAATCTGTGTGGAAATGCTCAACTCTTACAACAGTCTCTTAGTCATTATATTTCAAAATCCTCTAATTAGAAGGCATGAGATAAAATGATACACATTAGTTTAACTACTCATATTTTAAGTTGCATGTGTGCCAAAGTTAAAAAACAAAATTTCCAGGGCCCAGGGAGGTGGCTTAGTAGAATAAGTGCTTCCCTGGAAAGCACAAGGACCTGAGTTCAATCCCTGGTTCCACCAAAAAAAAAAAAAAAAAAAAAATTCCAGAAATAACATCCTTTGCTCTCTTATGTGGTCTCTGTCTATATTGCTAATTAATACCTGTGTAATTGTTCTCGAATGCAAGCTTCATGAATTCTAAGTCTGATGTCATTATCTCTCTCCTCTATTTGGCCTTGAAACTCCATGCCTTGGCTAGCCATATAGCTCAGCGGATTAAAGCACCTGCTTAGGCAGATGCAGGGACTGGGGTTCAGTCCCTGGCAAGCTGTGCTGCCTACCCCTGAGGGGCTTGTGGAGATGAGGATTGAGACTGGATATGGTGGCACATGCCTGTAATCCCAGTCCTTGGAGGCTAAAACAAGAGAATCACTACAAGAGCAATCTGTGTAGTGAGACCCTGTAGAACCTGTATTAAATACATTTAAAAATAAAACTCTATGCCTAAGTTTTATTAGCAATTGGACATGTCTGCACAATAATAAATTTTTAAAGTTTTACTACTTATATACATTAACTATATTTTATATGTGGCCCAAGACAGCTCTTCTTCATTCATTGCAGCCCAGACAAGTGCAAGTATCCAACCCACAAGGCACAGGTTGGACGCACCTTAGAGATTCTAAGTATTATTTCTTCAGGTTTAGAAGTGTAACTGAAGTGAATATGTAGGTCAATAGATGAGAGACAAGGGGAAAAGACAGTTACCTCACAATTCATATGAGGCAAAAAAAAAACAAGCTCAAGAAACCTTTAAAAATTAAGTCAAAGGATTTCATAGAGAAATACGTGAATGATCAATATTTATAATAGGCTGGGGAGATAGCTCAGTGATCTAAGTGCCTATCTGGCAAGCTCAAGGACCTGAGTTCAATCCCCAGTACTGCATTCATGCCCCACGGAAACCGATGTGGTGCACATCTGTAATCCCAGAGCTGGGGAGGCTGATACAGGAGGATACTGTGAGTCTGAGCTGCATAGTGAGACCCTGTACCAAACAAATAAATAAAAGACTTTTTAAAAAGACTTATTATAGGGACCGGGTAGACAGCTCAGTGGAATAAACTCTTCTTCCCTGGCAAGGGCCCGAGTTCAATCCCCAGTTCCGCCATTAAAAAAAAAAAAAAAAGACATTATATAATTCTTGCATTTGGAAAAAGAATTATAGATATAGTCAGGTGTGGTAATTCATACTTATAATCCTCACACTCAGGAGGCTGAGGCAGAAATATTGCCATGAATTTGAGGACAGCCTGGACTACGATGGCAAGCAGAAACACCAAAACGACACTTGGGATTTGGAGGACAATTTCTTTTTAACATATTTAAATTTATTTATTTATTTATTTATTTATTTATTTATTTATTTATTTGGTATTTATTTGGTCTCGCTACACAGCTTGGACTCATAGTGATCCTCCTGTCTCAGCCTTCCCAGCGCTAGGATTACAGGCATGTGCCACCACACCTGGTTTCAGTCCCCAACGGGGCGCTCCCCTGGTTCCAGGGCCAGCGTGGCATGTGTTACCCAGGATCAACCCCGGTCCTTGAACTTGCCAAGCAGGTGCTTAGACTGCCAAGCTATCTCCCCGGACAGAGGAAGATGTATTTATGTCAATAGGCACTGATTGGGATCACTTCCAATACAAGACCCTGATCTCTGGCATTCTAGGGCTTGTAGGAAATAAGCAAGCAGCAAGCAGAGGCACATGGCTTGTCAGTCTGGGATTGAGTTATACAATGTGCATCATAGTGACCAGCTATGCCTCACTATGACCAGCTGTTTCTAAGAGACAGAGCAATTAGATCTGGGCTACCAACTGAAGTATACTGGTTTGGGGGAGGCACTTTCTGCTACATTTCCCCCCTCTTTAGTTTCCCCAGAAAAATCTATGCTGGGCATATTACATATGCTGATCTTGGGCTTGTGATCCTTCTGTCTCTCAGACTACTGGGATTACAGAATTATTCTTTCATTTATTTTTAACTTGAGAAAAGAAAAAACAATAAGCTGTGTCATCATGCTCACTCTCGCCATTATACAATGAAATTTCAAATCCTGTAGGTTGTATTTCCAACCTGTCTCTTGAATGCCTTCCCCCTCATCCATCCCACCTCCTGCTGCTGAAGCTCAGATCCGAGGCGCTTCTTTTGGCCTCAGGACTGTTCTCCTTGTCTCTCTTTCTTGAGTCTCTAATTCAGTCCCTTCTCACTTCCTGGAAATGGTGCTAGAAGTTTAGGATGTGCATGTATTGTTGTCCCTAACACTTGGCAATGTGCCCAACACCTATCAGCTTCTTAAAGTTTATTAAATTGAATGAAACAACATTGAGTGAATTTTGAGAAAACCACAGGCCAGAGGAAAGGCTAACACATAACTAGCTCTAATTCACTGTGATTATGCATGGAGTGTGGCAACACCGGCTGAAGGCAGTTAAAGGATTCATTAATTCCATTTATAAAGATGATGAAGACCTTAAGAAAGAGGAAATATTGTGCTTAGTAGTAACAGGCTCTATAGAGCACATTTATTCTGTGTATGATCATATTATTTTATCATTTCAAGTTTTATGTGGTGATGAAATTCACATAACAATTTATCATCTGAACCATTTGAAAATTCACAGTTCAGAGATTTTCATAATGAGGCAAAACCTCCACCACTATCTAGCTCCACATTCCTGTCAGCGCAGTGTGGTTCCACACTTCCTAGTTCCCCCTTCTCTCATCCCTTGGAAGTAGCAAACATCAACCTGGATTTTCCTACGGCCCAATTGTACCCAATTGTCTCTACTTATCATAGTATTTTCAAAGCTCATCCATTGATCAGTTGATACACATTGGGTTATTTCCACTCATTGGACTTTTTTTTTTTTGCAGAACCAGGGATCAAACTCAGGCCCTTGGGCTTGCCAGGGAAGCACTTATTCCACTGAGCCATCTCCCCAACCCCCATTCATTGGATATTATTAATAATGCTGATATGATCATTCATGTGTAACATTTTGTATGTTACACATATGTTACACTACAGCCCTCTCTACAAAGGGCTGTAGTGCTAGGCCATATATTAACTCCCAGTTTAATGTTTTGAGAAACTGCCAGACTGTTTTCCACAGTGGCCGCCATATTTTGTATTCTCATTGACAATATATGATACTTCTATTTCTTTGTGTCCTTACCACTGTACATTGTATATTCCTTTAAAATTGATTGTCAATCTAGTGAGTATGTTGGTCTAGCTCATTATAGTTTTTATTTAAATCATCCCTGTAACTGACACTCAGAATCTGTCCTCATGCTTATTGACCATTTATAATTTTTTTTTTTTGTGGTACCAGGGTTTGAACTCAGGACCTTGCACTTGCCAGGCAAGTGCTTATTCTACTGAACTATTTCCCAGGCCCCATGTAAACCTTTGATGAAATGTTTATTTCCTTAGTTTTAATATGGCTCTTTTTTTATTATGGAGTTGTATATATTCCAAATATTAAGTATTGATCAAAGAGCTCATTTGTAAATATCCCCCTCGTCCTGTGGAAAGTTTGATAGTGTCTATTGATGAATACAGGTTTTGAATTTTGATGAAGCCACCTTACTTGTGCTTTCAGTGTCGTATTTCAGAAACCATTCCCTAAGCATGGCTTTTTGTATCACTTTGTAAAGCACTGGCACATCTATGCCCAGGTTTGGGTTTCTGACATCCCAGCCTCAGTAACGGGACCCAGTGAATTTGGAGAAATGGTTGATGCCAAGCCTGGTGCCGGAAACACACATCAGTGTAGAGCATCTGAGTGCCGGAGAAAAGGAAGCACTTAGAAATTAGAACAAAAGCAAAATGTATTTGTGTGAATATTTTTAATAACTCATATTTTATAACTATTTTAAAGGGACACCGGAGCCAATGGAAAGAGCTCCTTCTCATGGCCAAACTGTAATGATACAAGCAGCAAAATGAAGTACCACAGGGTTATAATGCACAGTATGAAATGAATACCGATAGGTCCAAACTACATAAATAAGTGACTACATTGCTAAGTGGAAGAGCATAGCCAAATCTCCCACGCAGAGGAGTTCTGATAGAGTTTAGTTTTTGTTTGTTTTCTTTTTGTTGTTGTTGTTTTTGAGCCTGGCCTCACTCTGTAGTTCAGACTGGCTTTGAACTCACTCATGGCAGGTCAGGCAGGAGGCAGACCTGGGCAGCCTTCTTTCCTCTTATAATCCATCCAAGGTACAAGTCTATTGGCTGGCATCATCTACACCTGCGGTGGGGTTTTAGCCTTCAGTCATCCCATCAACTATGCTAAACCAATCAGTGGACTAACCCAGGAGCACAGCACCATGGTCCAGCAACGTTACCAAGCCCCACCAGTAAGCCCATGAGGCTTTGGGGCACATCTCAGTATAAGCCTTCACAATTTGCTACCTATTTACTTTTCTCTTTCAGAAAATTTGTTTAAAAAAAGAAAAAAAAAATCCTGCTTACAATCCTTGGTGCATTTTTTATTGTCTTTTTCTCAGTAATTTGCATGTGAGCATTTATATTTTCTCCACATTTACTGATTGTCAATTACATATGCTGCAAATGTTTTCTTTTAGTCTGTCATTGTCCTTACATTATAAGATCTTCTGATTCTCAGCTATTTTGAATGTTTATATAATTAAAATGTCAAATTTTTCTTTTCAGTTTCTGGATTCTATGACTTTTAGGGCCTTTCTAAGACTATAATTTTTTTTCTTTTTCTGGTTGTTTTTTGCTTTTTAAAAAAAGTATTTTGATTTAGTACTTTATAGCTGATTTCAGTGTTAACTCACTAATCTAAAATTTGTTTTATGGGTGTGATGTGAAGTACAAGTCTAGCTTTTACTTACTTTTGCAGTGCTAAAAATTGAACTCAGGGCCTCATGCGCAGTAGGCAAGCACCCTTCTCTAAGCTACACCTCTAGTCCCCAGCTCCTTTCTTTTAAAATCCAAACAGAAAGCTGGAGCACACAGTTCTCAGTGTTCACCCAGCCATCTCATCTTCCAGGAAATTCCGTAATCTGTAAACCTCCTTTGCAGAGAGGTGAGCTCCAGCCAATAAAATGTAGGCACAGCTTGGGGACCTCATCTAGAACTGGCCCACGAACCTTCGCACTCCCTTTCTTACTCTTTCCCCTTCCAATAAATACAGAAAACTTGAATCCTTGGAAAATGTGGAAAGGAGAACCCCGACACGGAGGATATCTCAATCTTAAATCACTGCTGGAGTCTACCTTCTAATCAGGAATATCTGGTTTGGATTTGAAATGAGACAGCAGTTATCTTTGATAATGTTAGAATCACTGAGGCTAGAGCAACTAGTATTACTTTAATCAAAGAACCAATTTAAAAAAAAAAATTTCCCCATTGATTTGAGTGTTGTGACCGTTGTATCACAGACTGATATTAAAGTTAAGAGCCTCATCCCAAACTGGGTGTCTTGGTACATGCCTGTAAGCCCAGCACTCAGGAGACTGAGGTAGGAGGATCGCTGTGAGCTCAAGGCCAGCCCAAACTACATAACAAGATGTGTCTCAAAAATAATCCTCGTCTTGATACTGTTTTGTGAACTTGGGCATTATACTTAACTTCTAGCCAGGCGTGGTGGCGCATGCCTGTAATCCCAGCACTCGGGAAGCTGAGGCAGGAGAATTGTTGTGAGTTCGAGACCAGCCTGAGCTACAAAGTGAGCTTAAGGCCAGCCTGAACTGCATAGTGAGACCTTGTCTCAAAAAGACAAAATAAATAAATAAATAAATAAATATACTTAACTTTTAAAGACAGTTTCCCCATAAGTAAAAGTGTCTCGGCTTCTAGTACTACGGTCATCCACTAGGAAAATAATTATTGAATTTTTGATGTAATTCAGGTATAAAAAATAGGATAAGTAAGCAGCTACACTCTTAATTCACTGATAAGAGATATCTGCTAAAATAATATCTGTAAATATAATATCATGTATGCACCTTGTACAATACCAAAACATTATGAAAACAGTTTGCAATGTATTAATTTATCGAATCTGTATTGTTAAGGTATCTTGAAACTGTCTGATTGGCATTTGTAGTTCAATAAAATAAAAAAATAAATAAAATTAAAGAAATGAAAAAAAAAGTGTCAACAGAGATACAGTAATACACAATAGTCAGCTTTCAGTAAAAGTCAGGTGCAGTTGGTGTTATTATAATTATTATGTGCACAAGAGTAAGCAGGCTTTTTGAGTTATCAAAGTGACTTGCTTCTTTTTCTGCAGACATCCACCAGCCAAAGCATGACACATAGGAGGGGGAAGAAAAGGAGAATGCACCAACACTCGATGCTGATTTTGCACTGCAAATATATACCACTAATAAAAAAAAGCAAGACACATAATGGAGCCCAGGTTGAAGAATTAAACCCTGACACTGTGTAGGCAGACACTGCAGTTACACTGCTGAGGGTGTAGCTGCAGGGGAAGGAAAGCATTCGGCTATTGGTGTATGTGACCACAGCCTGGGTATGTGCATGCCCTCCTGGGATACCCAGGCTGCCAACTCGAGGCCACACGTGGAAAAGATGCTGAAAGAAATGTTACAGTGCACATACATAGTCCCTTATGGGGAACTCAGTCTTGTAAAACAACTTGTCACAATGGGACTGTGCTGTCTGTGATAACCAACTTAGAAGAAATATTTATTTTGGCTCCTGGTTGCTTATTAGTTTTTTTTTTTTTTTTTTGTCTTTTTTGACACAGGGTCTCACTATGCAGCTCAGGATGACCTTAAGCTCACTTTGTAGCTCAGGCTGGTCTCGAACTCACAACAATCCTCCTGCCTCAGCTTCCTCCTGCCTCAGCTTCCCGAGTGCTGGGATTACAGGCCTGCGCCACCACGCCCGGCCCTAGTTTGTTTTTTTTGAGCTGGCGTCTCACTATGTAGTTCAGGATATCCTTGAGCTCACTATATAGCTCAGGCTGGCCTTAAACTCAAGGTGATCCACCGGTCTCAGCCTCGTGAGTACTGGGATCATAGGAGTGCCACCACACCCAGCAGGATCCTGGTTTTGGAAGTTCTAGTCCATGACTGGCTGGCTCTGTAGTAGCACGTCATGGCAGGAGGATGTAGCAGAGAAGAACAGCATATGTCATGGCCAACAGGTAAGATAGAGGAAGGCCCTTTAAGGGACACACCCTCAAGGACAGAGGGGCCTCCTAGCAAGCCCACTTGCCAAAGGCCCTACCACCTTTCACCAATGCCACCCAGGGACTTTAACACCTGGGTCTCTGGGAGACCTTTAAGATCTAAACTATAACAAGGACTACAGTGTCATAGCAAAACAATGGACTTCTAAGTTTGGGGGCCACATAAATCAAATAAAAGACAGGCATATCCTCATTGGAGCATGGTAAAACCCTTCTGGGAAGACAGCGTAATTCAAGTAAATAAATAAATATCTCCTCTTTCTAACCATGTACAAATCAATGTTTGTACAGTGGCATTAGGTATAACCTGCCAAACCTCCTTCAGCTTGACACTGCTACGTTCCTAGTAACAGAGGGATAGGAACTGTCACGCGAGAGCACTTGGGAGCTAGCTGCAAGGCTGCCTGAAGTGTGGTGGTTTGTGCTTAGAGTGCATGCCACATGTCAATGTAAAATAGCAAGCACCTTTACAAAATGCAGGCAAGAAAGTTTCAGTTATCTCTACTGGTGAATTGTGCAGGGATTACTGACCTGTGGAATTGCTCTTGGCGCCACAGGAGTGGCTGGGGGGCTGACCTATCTTTCAGCGTTCGCCAGCACTCACCATTGTGGAGCTCCTGGAGATCCCACACTTGCACATTCCACGCAGTTTCAAAAGGGTCTGAAGGTGAATTTCCTTTGGCTCCACAAAAACCTCAGCTTCACTGTCTTAGACCCACAATGATCAATTATCATCTGGATATGAAATCAAATTTAAAATACTGGGCCATATGCTCTAAACCACAAGAATTTGACCTGTAGAGTCAAATCCAAAATCTATTTAAATGAAGTATTCAAATCAGGGCAGCTTTCATTTAAATCTTGTAAGAGGTCACTGAACTGACTCTTGGATGGTTTCCCTTTTATGACCTAGCACCCCTGGGTACATCCTGAGTGCCCTAGCTGAAAGCTTGTACCATATATTTTTTTTCCTTTATCTTTTTAAGACAGGGTCTAATAATGCAGTTCAGGCTGGCCTTGAACTCACTTTGTAGACCAAGCTGACCTCAAATTCAAGGAGATCTTCCTGCCTCACCCTCCTCAGTGCTGGGATTACAGTCATGTGCCACCACATCTGGCCTACGTAGAGCACTTTGAATTTTTGGAAACTTTCTACTGTGACATTTCATGATGATTTAATTAATAGAAATGAAGACAGACATGTTTTAAATTTAAATTCTGTCTCTCTCCCTCTGTGTGCTAGATTAACTTGGGAGAAGTTGCTTGGCAGTATAATCATTGTTTTATTTATTATTATTATTATTATTATTATTATCATCTTCAGCAGGCTCAATCCACTCTAAGGGTGGGGCTGGTACAGCATGTGGTACTGGGGATTGAACTGTAGTCCCCTGCGTCTTCCTATGCTTGCCTAAGCAGGAGCTTTAAACCATTGAACTATCTTGCTGGCCTCAGTATAATTGTTATTGATATTCTTAAAAAAAATTTTTTATTCTGAGATGACTTGAGATTTTTAGAAAAGTTGCAAAAGTGACACAGTTCTATATAACTCTACACTCAACTTCCTTTAATGCTATTGTCTTTTATTTTTATTTTTCTTAATCAGTGCTAGAGATTGAATTCAGGGCTACATTCCCAGTCCTTTTCATGTTTTATTTTGAGACAGGGTCTTACTAAGTCACTAAGTGGCCCAAACTGGGCTTGAGCTTGCAATCCTCCTGCCTCAGCTTCCTAGAGTGCTGGAGTCGCAGGCACGCACCACCCCAGGTAGCCGTGTTACCCTCTATTGTGACTGTCCACAACCCAAGTCAAGAAAGTAGCATATGCCCAGTACTATTAACTAAGCCGTGCTCATTCTAAGTTCACCAAGTTTTTCTCTTAGTTTTTCTAGCTATCTTCAAATTCTATATAATATCTCATGTAGCATTTAGTCATTTGTCTTTAGTTCCCACCACTAACAGTTTTTCAGTGTTTCCATATTGTTCATGATTCTGGCATTTGAGAACAACCTATCAACGATTTTGTTTGATCATTTCTCAACTGAGATTTGTGACCAGCTTCTCTCACTTGGAATGTGTTCTGGGTTTATCTGTGTCATAGAATAAATCATTCTTTCATTCTTTGTGTGGGTGACTAATACTCCATTGTAGGGACTTGCCATAGTTGGTTTATCTGTTCCTCAGGTGATGGACATTTTACTTGCTTCCATTTCCTGGCTGTTATGAAGACTGGTGCTAAGCACTTTTGCGTGTGAGGTTTGGTGTGGATGCATGCATTTACTTCTCTTCAGCTATAGCTGGTTATGAAATCGCTCAGTCCCATGGCAACTGGTCATACGGCAGCACTTTCACCATTCTGCACCCCACCTGCACACCAGGAGCTGCCTGATTCCCCACGTACAAATTTATTAAAAATTTTCTCTTTAAAGCTGAGTGCAGTGGTACATACCCTTAATTCCAGCCCTTGAGGCAGAATAATTACCGCGAATTTGAGGGCAGCCTAGATTACATGGTGAGTTTAAGGCCAGCCTGAGCACCATAGCAAGACTCTGTCTCCAAAATCAAACATATATTTGCTCTTGTGATTTGAGATGCTACTTTAGTTGTGTACTAGGTTCCTACTTGGGTCATCAGTACTGAATTATTTTAATGAAAGCAACTTACATGATTCAATTGTTGGTGGCTTATGTGTATGAAGAATAAGAACTTGGTAGAGCCATGTACCTGACAGTTTTTCTTTTTCAGCATCTTCTTGTTTATTCTTGAAAGTTTGCTTTTCTGTGTGGACTTTAGTATCAATTTACTTAACTCTATACAGTGGCTTGATTTTTTATTGTAATCATTAAATCTATAAACTAAGGTGAGTCTACGCTTAATGCGTGTTAAATGCTTAATCTTTTCTGCTACTATTGAAAATGGTATTGTCTTTCTTTATATCTTCTATTATTTGTGTATGTAAAGGGTTAATGGAAAAGTAATGTGATGAGTTAATGTAAAACTAAGGGTAAAAAATTACTCTGCTCAACTCTCTGGGACCCTGCTTCCTTGTAAGACCGCAAGGAGGCTTGGTGGACAGTTGATAAATCATCAATAGACTGGGAGTTCCCAGGAAACAATGCTCCCAGAAAAAATGTACGCTGTCATGGTCACGCTGTCCCTAAAGGTACTGTTCTACATTAAATGACAAATTTGTTTTCCAAACAGGATGCAGTTTCTACCATTAAAACCTCTGTACTTCTGAGGTTCCTGGCCATTTTCTCTGTTTCTGCATGAGTATGGTCAAATGGTCCCAAGCCCAGGAACAAAAGGCTCATATTTTAATTTTAATTTGGACTCAGGTATGGTTGAGAATCCGTAATATGTACGTAAAGGGTACTGATTTTTTGTACGTTTCTTTTTTCTTTTTTTTTTTTTTTTTGTATTTTAGGGAAGGATCTGCAGTGTGTTCAAGGTCAGGTTCTCACTACTAAATCGGACTTGTGGTGTTCCACCTGTTTACAGCCTCCCAAGAGCTGGATTACAGGCATGCGCCACCATGCCCAGTTTCAACATCTCAGTGTGCTCCAGGGGAGGGGCTGGTATGGCAGGCTTGGGGATCGAACCCTTAGCCCCTGTGCCTGTTTGCAGGTGATTTACTCTGCTGAGTTATTTGACTAGCCCGTCTTTCTTTCTTTCTTTCTTTCTTTCTTTCTTTCTTTCTTTCTTTCTTTCTTTCTTTCTTTCTTTCTTGTATGTTTCTTTTATATTCTGCTACATTTTAAATTCTTTTTATTGTCTAAATTAACTTTATCAGTTTTTTTGACTTTTCTAGGTTACTGTATCATCTACAAACATGAAGTTATATTTCTTTACCCATTTTCAAACCTGTGCTTTCTCTCATTCAATGGTATTAGCTAACACTACTAACAAAATACTAAATAATGATCATTTTATCTTGCTTTTAATTCTGTAAGAATTGCTTATAGTGTTGTAAAGGTAAAAATAAAAAGTCCCAAGACAACACCCAGACCCACATAAGACTAGCTCCATCTTAGCCTTTGTTTCACCTGTTGCTAAATGTTCTGGGAAAGTTACAAAGTTCCCAAGCAACTGTAGCTGTATACACACAACGTCCTCAAACTCTGTTTCCCCAGATGGCCCTCAACCAATCCTGGTAAAGGTCACCTATAGAATAACGTTGCTATTGTCATCTGTAACCTGCTTGCTCAAGTTTCCCTCTTACCCCCTAACAACCACAAGATGTCCCCCCCAAGATTACCCAAACATGTCATTCCGCCCAAAAAAACTCCTTCGCACCGAGCAAGAGTTACAGAAATATGTTATTCTGTCAGAAAAATCCCCCGCGCCGAGCCAATCAATGTAAAGGTCAACCCCTATTAACCAATGCAATTAGCTTCTGCAGTTCGCTTGCCTCCCCCTAATTTTGGGGTTTTTGCCTTTATAAACCTGCCTGTAACGACAGGTGGGCACTCTGCAACCGCCTTAGGTGCGGGGTCCCATGCGTGGTTCAATGAATTTTTGAGCTCTCACCCTCGTCTCTTGGCGCCTCCCTGCCCGCGGAGATCTGGGTCAGCGCAGACCCAACAGTGTTTTTTTACTCAATAGAAAAAACAACTACTTTTAGGGCAGATAGCTCTGCAGTCTAAGTCCTTGCCTAGTAAGTGTAAGGACCCAGATTCAGTCCCATGGTACCACATGCTGCGCTAGCCACCAAAACTGGGCATGATGTCACACCCTTGTAATCCCAGCATGGGAGAGGCTGAGACAGGAGGATCACTATGAGTCCAAGGTACATAGAGAGACCCTGTACCAATTAAATAAATAGATAAAAGGTTTTTTTTTAAAGAAAAATGAAACTACTTTTAAGAATCAGAGGGGTTGGAGAGTTGGCTCAGTGGAATAAGTGCTTCCCTGGCAAGTGCAAGGGCCTGAGTTCAATCCCCAGTTTGGCCAAAATAAAAGAATTGGATACATACCCTACCATGGTCACACATGCCTATAATCCCAGCACCTGGGAGGCCTTGGCAGGAGGATTCTCTATGAGTTTGAAGCCAGCCTTCACTACATACTGAGAACCTGCCTAAATACACACACACACACACACACACACACACACACACACACACACCAAAATAAAGATGTCTTTTAAAAAATTTTTTATTTTTATTTTTTTGTATTTTAGAGAAGGGTCTACAGGGTGTTCAGGGTCTCACTACTAGATCGGACTCTAGTGATCCACCTGTTTATAGCCTCCCAAGAGCTGCGATTACAGGTGCGCGTGCCACCACACCCAGGCTCAATCACTGTCTCAGTGCACCCTAATGGGTGGGGTTGACACGGCAGGCCGAGGGATTGAACCCCTGGCCTCTGTGCCTGCTTGCAGGAGTTTTAATCCACTGAACTATTTGGCCAGGCCAAGATGTCTTGACTTTAAAAATATCTAGCATTTCTATTTAACTAAGAGCAAAGGTTTTTACATTCCATCCCCTCTTCAAACATCCAACTAATATTTATTAAGTGCCCGGTAAGTCCTGGTCACCATTCTCCACGTAAGGGTTAAGGCAGTTATTTCCCCATTGTCAGTGTTCATTTAAGTGTTTCAGGTTAAAGATATCATATTACTGTGATACATACATAGCCATGTTTACAACATCACAACTCTCAATAGGTAAATTGGAGAAGCAGGCTATATGCCCATCAACAGACGAATAAAAAAGAAAATATGGTGTTTTACACAATGGTATTTACTACTCAGTCATAAAGAAAGATAAACAGTAACCATTTGTATGAAAATGAATGGATCTTGATATCTTAATGCTAAGTGAAATAAATCAGCCACAGAATGCTAAATATTGCATGGTTTCTCTTATATGAGAAACCCAAAGAATAGGGGCTGCGGTGGTAGCTAAGTAGAATAAGCGCTTGCCTGGTAAACACAAAGTCCTGAGTTCAATCCCCAGTACCACACACACACACACACACACACACACACACACACACACACAAAGAATCCCAAAGAATAAATAATTCTGTAAGAGAAAATGTACCCTCCCCGCCCCTCCTGCCTGCCAGTAATCTTCAGTTTCTTCAGTTTGTTAGCTGCACAGGAAATAGTGCCTATTGCAGTTGCAGTTGCTCCTGTCTCTTAGAAATGGCTGGCCAGGGGCTGGGGAGATAGCCCAATAGAATAAGCACTTGCCTGGTAAGCAGAAGGCCCTGAGTTCAATCTCCAGTAGTAAAAAAAAAGAAAAAGAAATGGCTGGCCACTGTGATGTACATTGTATAACCCAATCCCCCGTTGACAGGCCATTCTGCCTCCGTACTTCCCACTTGCTTATCCTGTACAAGGTTAAGCCACCATAGATCAGGCCTGATATTCTAAGAATGATCCTGATCAGTGCCCATCAACGTCTACCTCCAAATCCTTGAAGCCATTTCAGCGTTTCCGCTTGCCATTACAATTCAAGGAACAAAATCAAAGAGAAATTGTAGGAAGTAGAAATGTAGACTTTGTGGAGAAATGAAGATCTCGGAAAAGGTAGGGAGGGAAGGAAGGATGATCATGATGCTCTGTGTATGGGTCCTAATTCACCAAGAGGGTTAGTGAGTATGTATCATAAACATGCTTTACAAAAAGTGTTGTGGGGCTGGCACAGTAGCTCAGTCAGAGTGTGTGGATGGAGCCCCTTGACTCAGTCCTTACTCAACCCATCAAAAATGTGGGTGTTAAAAGAAATAGCATGATAACAAAATGTAGTGGATTTCTAAGTGGTGGTCAACTTCTTACACCCAGCTAGCAAGGTGCTGGGTGCAGGAGGCCCCGCTGAGGGGTGTTGCCAGCAGCATAAAAGGCAGAACAGGGGAAGCTGCCGGAATGCTGTCAGGGATTCTGTTTGGAGAAGCTGTTGGAGGCTGCTACTTCTCTTGGGCTGTTCTGCCGGAGGACCTTGTCAGGCTGGCTTTCCTGATGAACTTTGGGGGAGCTCTGGTCCTCACCCTGAGCATCACTTCCTGGCTCTGGAGGAGAAGATGGTGTACTGCTCAGCCTCATGAAGAAGCTCGTCACAGTGGGTTTCCTGATGGGAGCTCAGTTTTCCTCATTGCTGGCAGAGCTTGGGACCTCACTGTTGCTGAGGATGGCTGTGGTAGTTTTGGAAGAACTCTGGTGATTACCTTGAGCGTTGCTTCCTAGCTCTAGTTCAGATCCATCAGCCTGCTAGTACAGATCCTTCTTCCCGCAGGCAGACTTCCTCCCTTCCACCACCGACCTTTGGGCCTTTCCAGCAAAGATCCATGAAGAGGACCTGCGTGGGATTGTTGTGGGCTCTAGGCCTCCAGTTGGACCTGTGGGAGGCACTGGTACGAATCCAGGCCCTCAGCTGGATTCCTTAGTGTTTAGTGTGTGGATAGGTTTCCTGCACCTGCTGTATATAATTCTCTGGGTGATTCATTTTAAAATACCATTATAAGACGTGTTCTGTATTATATTGCTCCCCTTGTCAAAAAAAAAAAAAAAAAAAAAAAAAAAAAAAACCCAAACCACAACAAATAAGAAATGGAAACTTTCTTTTTCTTGGTATATTTTTAGATTTTTGCATTTTTACAGTGGAAATATTCACTTACCCAAATTTTTTGGTTTTGTTGTGGTAGATTTTTTGGGAAGGTATTTGAGGTAGGCTTTCACTATGTAGTCCTGGCTAGCTTTGAACTCACTATGTGGCCCAGGAAGGCCTCGAACTCATGGTGATCCTCCCGCTTCAGTCTCCCAAGGGCTGGGCTTCCAAGCATGAGCCACCATATTCAGATTTATTATAGAATTTTTTATTTTTATTTTTTATTTTTTTGTCTTTTTGAGACAGGGTCTCACTATGCAGTTCAGGCTGGCCTTGAGCTCACTTTGTAGCTTAGGCTGGTCTCGAACTCACAACAATCCTCCTGCCTCAGCCTCCCGAGTGCTGGGATTACAGGCATGCGCCACCATGCCCGGCTTATTATAGAATGTTTTAAAAAAGCAATAAGGACAAAAGATTCTAGGAGCCAAAGGGGGATGGCCCAAGAGGCACACACACACAGGGTCTGTAGTCAGGAGGTGTCCACTATCTGGTTCCATGGCACAAGCAGTCCCCTTTGACCTGAACTAGCTTGATACAATTTGAGCCAGCAAATTCTTTTACAAATTATATTTGTAGGTTTGGGGCTATTGCTCAGTGGTAGAGCATTTGCCTAGAATGTGTGTAGCCCTGTGTCTGATCTCCAGCACCCCTCGAAAGAAAAACATGACATTTGTATCTGAAGCACATTCTGTGTAAATGACAATATCATTAAGTAGATGAGCAATGTTTGAGCATCATTTTTTTTTTTTTTTTTTCAGAACCACGGATTGAACTCAGGTCCTTGCGCTTGCCAAGGAAGCGCTTATTCCACTGAGCCATCTCCCCAGCCCCCTTGAGCATCGTTTTGTCCCTCATCTTCCCAATTACTTGGAAAGTTTCTCTGGGAACTTAGAGGTAGACTTCTCCCATGAAGCTGTCTGGTTATACCAGCTGCTCCTAAGTTACATCTGATTATCACCCTGACATAAGCATAACCCCTGGCAATTTTATGATGGTTTTAGGCATCTAAGGCACCTCTATGAATTAGGTGTAGGGGTGCATGCTTGTAATGCTAGCTACCTGAGAGGCTTAGGTCCCCAAGTTTGAAGTAACACTGAGTCTCCAAATAAAAATTTAAAAGACTGGGGATGTAACTCAGTGGCGAAGCATCCCTCGGTTTGATAGCCAGGGCCAGAAACAAACAAAAACCTGTATGTATCTGACTCCCTTAGACTTGGCATGGTACCTGCATTTTAGAGATAAAGAAAAACTCTCAAAGAGATGAATGACTTTGCTAAATCCACGTGACTGCCACATGGGGAGGCTGACGCTAGCCTCGAGCCCGCTCTGCTGAGGTACAGGGCTCACCAGAGTCCTGTCAGGACACATTTAGATGACAGGGCCCTTCACAGTGTCTGATAAATGACATCGACAACAGAGATCTTAGGTAGGGAAAACCAGTTTAGGCTGCATTTTTAAATGCTCAGTCAGCCCTGAGAGGGCAATTATATAATGAATTTAGAAAACCGAGCCACTTTTAAAGACTGTCACAGCAGAAATGATATTTGATGCTAAGAAAAAGAACTGAGTCGGCTGTACTACTTGTCATTTCCAGTGAGCTGTGAATTTAATGGTGCTTAGACACAACGCCCACCCCACCCCCATCCCTGTCCCATTCACTTAACTAACACCAAGTTCTAAAAACTTATTAGTCACTGCACTAGAAACACAGAAGTTGTTCTCAGGGGCTCCTCCTAGTGGAAGGGAATAGCAAATAAGATGTGCAGTGGACAGTTCTGTGGAGGAAGGTCTGGTAGAAAAAGTGATGTGAGTTTTAAGGAGGAAGTCAAGAGAAATCTATCTGATAAAGAGACATCTGAGCAGGGCCTTAAAATAACTAGAGGGAGCCATACTGAGGAAATCTTGGCTCCAGGTACACAGCAAAAGCCCTGGAACAGGAGAGAATTTTTTTTTTCCTAGTGCTGGGGATTGAATTTGGAACCTTGCACTTGTAAGGCAGATGCTTACGCTACTGAGCTATCTTCCTGGCCCTAAATTCTGTTGTTCTTAAGGAGAAAAGAAATCGTGTCATCCCCATGTGATCCATAGGATGGATGATAAATCTCGACCCTACTCCCAAGAATAAAGGGTAAGAAGAGTTTTGTGCTGGTGTGATTGTATTTATTTAACATAATATTTCTGAGCTGGATGTGTAACACACGCCTATAATCCTAGCACTGGGGACACTGAGGCAGGAAGATCATTTGAGATAGATCGTAGTTTATCCTAAGCTACATAGCAAGATGCTATCTCAAAAGAATAAAATAGGGGCCGGCGAGATAGCTCAGCGGACTAAAGCTGAGGCAAGCTTAGGCAAGTGCAGAGACCAAGTTTTGATTCCCAGAACCCCATGCCATGCTAGCTCTGCCCCCAGGGTGGGCTGAGATGGCCAGAGTCTGGGCGTACTGGCACATACCTGTGATTCCAGCACTGGGGACACTGAAAGGAGGAGGATCACCACGAGTCCGAGCTGCATAGTGAGACCCTGCAATAACCAAATACATTTTTTTTAAAAAAAGCATTTCTAGTAAACATTAAAACCTACCATGCTTATTGCCTAAATGAAGTCAAATGTGCTCACAAAATTGATCATTTTATTTATTCCTCTCCTCTGCCATTATGTCAGTCTGCATAGCTGTTTTTTCATCTTTTGTTTTTTTGTAAGCTGAAGTGTTACCTATTAAATCTTGGGGGCCTTGAAATATGTTTGGCCAGGAAGGACCAGAAGAGAGATCTTTGATGGGCTGAATTGCCTTTTGTGATGTGGAAACCACGCTTCTTGTCCCATATGTTTATCCCTCCCCTCGAGTTCCTGTCTAGGCAATGGAAATAGAACTTGCCAGCGTATTAGGTTCTTGGGAATACTGGATACTTATCTCCATGCCTATAATTTGGCAAACTCTAAAACATAATCATTTCTCTGGGTGACTAAATTTAATAGCGTCGTTCTTCTCCCGGGCTTGCTGTGTGTCTTAGGCAGTTGCTGATGGCAAGCGAGGCCGTCATCTGGACATTTACCAGGTATGCAGGAATGTCGGTGACTTTCTCCTTCCCCACAAGGTCCAAGAGCTTCTTTTGTCCAGGTGGCCTTTTCACATGGCCGCCTGGGCTTCCTCACAACATGGCAGTTGGATTCCAAGAAAAGGATGCAGAAGCTGCCATTCCTCTGAAATCCAAGTCCCGCAACTGGCATGACATCACTTCTGCTACAATCTTTGCTTAACACAAGTCACCGCCAGGCCCTCAGTGAGGGAAGGGACTATGCCAACACAGATAGTCCCCAACTTGTGATGGTTCGATTTATGTTTTGCCAGTTTTATGGTGCTGTAAAAGCATACCTCTACAACCACATTTTTTTGCTTCCAGTGTTCAATAAGTTATGTAATATTCAACACTTTATTATATAATAAGCTTGTGTTAGATCACTTGCCCAGCTGTGGGTAAGTATACGGAGTACATTTAAGGTACGTTCACTATGATGTTTTAATAAGCAAGTGCACTAAGTGCGTTCTACTCATGATGGATGCATGGGGTTGTAATGCCGTTGTAAGCCAAGGAGCATTTGTACTTGAATACTGGGAGACATCTTCACAGACAGTTCTAACACTTTCTATCCTGTATTAGCACTATCAGTGTTTGCTGTTAGGTGATCCAATGGAAAGACCATAAAACATGCTAGAACAAAGTGTCATGCAGGAGCTGGGCACAGTGGCACATGCCTGTAATCCCAGCACTCAGGAGGCTGAGGCAGGAGGATTGTTGTGAGTTCGAGACCAGCCTGCCTGAGCTACAAAGTGAGCTTAAGGCCAGCCTGAACTGCATAGTGAGACCCTGTCTCAAAAAGACAAAAAAAATAAATAAATAAAATAAAAAACAAAGTGTCATGCAATGATGGAACAAGAAAGAATTAATATTTATGGCAGGAAAAAGAACAACCTTGAGGTGAAGGAAACTTCTGAGGTGCAATGGTCCCCAGCCATGGGGTGAGGGTCAAGATAAACAGAGGAAATAATTTATACATTCAAAGTTGCTGAACATAAAGGAGCCATGGTTGTTTGTGGAACACAGTACCCTAAGTATCTGAGAGGATGGAGGAGGTAGCAGAAAAAAAACAAGACAGGAAATCTGGGGTGTGATCAACAAAGTGCAGGCTCTACCTGGCCAACCTGAAAGTTAAGTGCAGAGTCCCCAGATTCCCCATCTGCCCAGGACTTCAGACTTCAACTGCAGTGAATTCGGCAAAGTGCAAACTCAGAACAAGACTGGTCTCATTTCAGACACCAGCCACAATTCAGGGAGTAGGGGATGGAGTGCCCTCCCAGACTCACCCTTTCTTAAGACCAGCTAGCTATAAATGTTCCTGTGACCTCAGGTGTGAAAATTTACTAGAATGATTAATAGATCTCAAAAAACTATCATATTATGATTATAGTTGTATTGTAACAAAAGAACACACATTAGATTTTTTTTTAATCATTTATTTATTTGGTACAGGTGTGGGAGACACTATAATCCGGAAGCCTTCCTTTAGATTCCTTTTATGGACACTTCCTGTTAATTGCTGCATTATGGCTTCCTGCCTCTGTTCTTTTAATTAGACTTCCTGTGACAAGCTCCTTTGGTTGATCACATGAATGTTATTAGCCTATAATATTACCCTAATGTATCTACCTCATTGATGACGTTGACTTCCC
>PVKA01009568.1:37678-67970 GCA_004027165.1 Ctenomys sociabilis | reverse complement strand
GAGGGGAAGGGAGGGGAGGGGAGGAAAAGAAAAAAGAAAAGAAAGGTCTAGCAGACACTAACCTCAGAACTTGCAGGAGTGAGCGGCAGCCCCTGCACACTGCCCTCCCCCAAGGCCTGCCCAGGACTTCTGGAGTTAACTGTGGGGCTTATGTAACTCTCCCTCAGAGGCAGCAGTGTACTCAATGCTTTCAGAGCTTCAGGATACTCTAATGTTCATGATCTTATTTGGGATTTTTAACTGCTTTGTGAGACAGGCACAGCAAATATTTTACAAATAAGGAAACAAGCTCAGAACTTCCTGAGGGTTGTCAGGGTCACATGGCTACTACCAGAGAAGAGTTAGAATCCAAGCCTTTCAACTACTAATCCAATACATTGTAATCCTCTGGCATCCTGATTCTTAGATAACCATTTTTGTTTTTTTTTTTTTTGGTCTCTGGCATCCTGCTTCTTAGATAAGATAATCCCCCCCATCCTGATTTTTAGATAAGATAATCTTTTTTTTTCTCTTGGCACTGGGAATCAAACTCAGGACCTTGTGCTTGCCAGACAGGCACTGTGCTGCTGAACTATATCCCTGGCCCAAGATCAAATAATCTTATTCAACACAGCTTCCAATTCTCATTTCATTTTAAATGGCAATTCTGCAGAACAGTATGCTCTTTGATTATACTGCATTCTGAGCCCTCAGCAAGTTCTTGATGGGCTCATGCCTACTTCCCTGACTGGACCCTGGGAGCAAACCCCACGCCCTAATTCAGCGTCACTTTTCATGCACCAGCACTTCAACATCTTTAATTCTCCAAAATAACATGTCTATTGTTTGAACAAGCCAGAGGGATTTTCTAGTCTCAGCTTCCAAGAAATTACTACCCTTCCTTCCAGAGAGTCTCACCTGTCTTCTGCTACAAGTTTACAATTAGAAAATCACTATTTCCACAATTCCTAAATCATATTCATTTGAGATGTCTAACAGGACTCAAATATTAAGTGGCACTATCTCCAACCCAGGTGCTCAGACCAAAAGCTCTTCCATGCCCAACCAGCAAATCCCATCAGCTGCCTAGCATTACAATATGCTTCGTACAGTATTATTCATTTCTGTCCATACTAGTTTCTCCCATGAGCAGAGTTAACTGGTTCCTAGCTAATCTCTCGGCTTCCTCTGCAGCCTAATCTATCCTCCACAAAGCAGTAAACTTTTAAAATGTCACCTAGATCATATCAGTCCTCCATTTAACCACACTTAGTATAAAACGGAACCTCTTTCTGCCCTTACAGAATCCTTAAATAACAGTTCGCCAATTACACCAAATTCACCACATACCCCTCTCCCTTCCACACTCCAAACACACTGGCTGCCTTCCATGAACAAGCCAAATGCACTTCTATCTCGGGCTTTGCGTGTTCTTCCCTCAGCCTGGAAGGTCTTTCTTATAGATCTTCAATTTGCTAGCTGCTTGTTATTTCAATCTCAGGTCCAAAAGTCACCTCTGCAAAGAGGGCTTCTCTGGCTATGATTCACAGTAGCAGCCTCATCACTACACCTTCTAGGAACTTCTTTCATGTGAATTAATCTAGTCTACTCTCAGGTCTGTAGCCTGTTCATCACCTGGTCCCACCCATAATAGAGACATTTTGTTCTGTAGAGCTGAAGACCAGAACCCAGAGCCTGGGACTTTCTGGGCTCAAGGCCAAGCTGAGACAGAGGCAGCCTCTTGTGATCTTTCTTTTTAGCTCTAACAGGATCTCAAGTAAGCTTTCTTTTTCTTTAGACATTCAAGTCTTAAGCAAATTATACTTAATCTCAGAAAATATTCTTGACTGGTGGCACATCTGTAATCCCAGCACTCAGGACTAAGGGCAGAAGAACTGTTGTGAGTTTGAGAGCAACTTGGGCTACAAAGTGAGCTCAAGGCCAGCCTGAGCTGCATAGCAAGACCCTGTCTCAACAACAAAAGACTGTTCAGGTCTTTCTTTTAAAATCATATCATACTTTAGAGCTGGCCAAACAGCTCAGCGGATTAAAGCACCTGCAAGCAGGCACAGGGGCAGGGGATCCAATCCCTCAGGCCAGCAGTACCAGCCAGCCCTGCTCCCGGGGCACCCTGAGACAGCAATTGAGACTGGGCAAGGTGGTGCACAAGCCTGTAATCCCAGCACTTGGGAGACTGAAAATAGGGGAATCACTATGAGTCTGATCTAGTAGTGAGACCCTGAACACCCTGTAGTCCCTTCCCTAAAATACAGGAAAAAAAAAAATCGTATCACCCCTACACCTAGAGAGTGGGTCTTGCTAGTGCCTTATATCCCTAGTTTAGGGCTTGGATACAGCTCAGTGTAAAGCGCTTCTCCTCATCATGCACGTGCCCTCAGGCCAACTGTTGGGTGGAGGGTGTGGTAGAGGGGGCATATCATTTTCTGACTACTCAGCCTCACTGCGTAACATACAGATTTTTTTCTCACAATTAGAGAACACAATTGATCACACTGAGAACAGAGAGCTGGGATCTATTTTCTAGGACAGGAAACTGGTTTGCAAACAGGAAAATAAAAGGCAGAGAGATATGAGTATTTATGGAGCAGCACAGATCCAATCATTTAAATAAATACTATGGCTGGGAAGATAACTCAGCAGTCTAAGCACCTGCCTGACAAGTGCAAGGACCCTGGTTTGATCCCGGGTTCTACATGCTGTGCTGGCCCTGGAATCCAGGGTGCACAGTGCTGGCCACCAAAACCGGGCACGGTGGCACACACCTGTAATCCTAGCACTGGGGAGGCTGAGACAGGAGGATCACTAGGAGTCCGAGCAGCATAGCAAGACCCTGTAACCACATAAATAAATAAAGATTTCAAATAAATAAATACTGTAAAGAATGATACTAAAGTTGAGAAAAATTGCTACTCTTAGTTTTTCAGGAATCAAGGAGTATGTTCATCTGGATAATTTCCATGACTATACTTCTTTTCAGGACAAGAGGCTGTACCTGGAGCACCTTACATTATACAGCACACAAAAGATGCTTCCTAGCTTTTTTTTTTGGGCAGAACTGAGGATTGAACTCAGGCCCTTGCGTTTGCTAGGGAAGTACTTATTCCACTGAGCCATCTCCTTAGCCCCTTCCTAGCTGTTTGATGAATAGACTAATAAAATTACTCTATACAGGCAGCCAAATGATTTCATTTTACAAATCAGAAACCTGAACTGTGGGCCGGGGAGAGCTCAGTAGAATAAGCACTTGCCTGGCAAGCACAAGGGCCTGAGTTCAATCCCCAGTTCCACCAAAAAAAAAAAAAGAAAAAAGAAACCTGAACCTCAAACCCGACTTCAGTGGCTTGGCAACAGAACTAACCAGAACCCAAGCTGTAGTACTAAGCCTACCTTCACCCCAATTATGTTAGGGAAAAGAGAGGCTGGGCTCAAGAGTTTCAAAGTGAGTCTTTACTTTCACTTTTGAAAGAGAATACATTTATGGAACACATTATAAAAACAGTAGGCTCAACAATGATTAATTGAAATAGTGCAAGAAAGACCATGAGGCACTGCAATTACTATGCATTCCACATGGATGGACTGCTCATTCATCAGAAAGGACAGTAGAAACAAACCAAAAAACACATACAACTTGACAGCCCTTGACCTAGCTTTCCAGGCTTTCCTAATGTCTCTTCTCAAATTCAACTGCCAAGCCACCCATCCCACTGCTCAGCCCCACATCCAGAGGAAAATTAAAGTGGCTGTGCAAACTGGACTTCTCCCTAAGGATACAGTACTACAAAGATAAACTTGTGACTCTACTTGTAGTTGGCCCCTATAACCTTTTCTCCTTTTCAATTCAACCAAATCTTTTTTTTTTTCAACCAAATCTTTATTGACTAAAACAACACAGACATTATTTGACTTTAATGTTCTAGATGTAGGGCTTTTTTTTTTTTTCCCTGAAAACTTTTTGCTTCAAAGCAAAGATCCATCCTATCAGCCTAATAAAACTGCTTTCAATTATTTATAGTACTCAGTTTGAGACAGGCCTATAAATCCCTTAAATTTTGGAAAAGTATGTTTTTCCAACTATATGACAGACACAAATAAAATTTGAATCCTAAATCTAACAGCTCAGGGTAACATCAGAATATGTGTTTACTGTTTGAACCTGAAAATCAATCAATCCTAAGATTTGCTGAATGCAGCCTAAATGTTGAGTCCCCGCCCCCGAGCTGCCAATCTTACTATCACCAGTTTCTTTTCTTTTGGAGGTAGGGGGGCAGTACTGGGAACTGAACTCAGGACCTTGTGCTTACAAAGCAAGCACCTGTGCTGCTGGGCTGTATCCTTGGCTTTCCTTCCTTTCCTCTTTTAGCATCATCACTTTTTTTTTTTTTTTTTGCCTCACTTCAATAAAGAGGATGTTTCTAGTCTTAAAGAGCCAGGAAACAATTAAACTTACAGTATTTCCAAGAAGAGTATCTCCTCCATATATAAAATTTCTTCTTCTACATAATTTTCTACTGTCCTTTACAGCAAATTTTGCCCTTAAATATCAAGCTAGTTGGAAGTCACAAAAACTCTCCATTTTTTGGACCCCCAGATAGACTAAAAACAGTCAACTTTAAGAATCTAGAAGAGGCTGGGGAGATAGCTCAGTAGAATAAGTGCTTACCTGGCAAGCACAGGGTCCTGAGTTCAATTCCTGGTTCCACAAAAAAAAAAAAAAAAAAAGAATCTAGAATATTCAGGTATGTACTCAATCAAACAGAAGCTCCAAACTTGAGATACAAATTCACTTCAAATTCATCTTTTAGGGATTAGGTCCTCAAAGTAAAAAAATGTGAGAAAAAATTATAAAAGCCGGGCATGGTGGTGCAGGCCTGTAATCCCAGCACTCGGGAGGCTGAGGCAGGAGGATTGTTGTGAGTTCGAGACCAGCCTGAGCTACAAAGTGAGCTTAAGGCCAGCCTGAACTGCATAGTGAGACCCTGTCTCAAAAAGACCAAAAAAAAAAAAAAAAAAAAAAATAGTTATCCTCTCCACCAGCCCTCTTCACACTCCCAAGTCCTCTACTTTTTGAGACAAGGCCTTAATAAATCACAAACTAGCCGGGCGTGGTGGCACATGCCTGTAATCCCAGCACTTTGGGAGGCTGAGGCAGGAGGATTGTTGTGAGTTCGAGACCAGCCTGAGCTACAAAGTGAGCTTAAGGCCAGCCTGAACTGCATAGTGAGACCCTGTCTCAAAAAGACCAAAAAAAAAAAAAAAAAAAAAAAATCACAAACTGCCCAAGCTGAGTGAATAAATATGCATTCCTGCCTCAGCCTCCCATCCCATTGGGATTACTTGTGAGGGGCACCAGATACCCAGAACCTTTTGTCTCTATAGCCAGAGATAGTTACTTTAAGAAGTGTCTTACAAATTGAGCATGGTGGCATATGCCTGCAATCCCAACACTCAGGAGACTGAAGCAGGAGAAACACTTCAAATTTGAGGCCAGTTTGGACTACCTCTCAAGTTCAATGCTAGCCTAAACTGCATAGAGAGAACCTATCTAACAACAACAACAGAAAAAGTCCTACAAAGGTCAAATGTTATTGTCTCCCAAAATCCATTTTTCAGTGAGAAACTCATAGCAGTTAAATCAACTTAGGATAAGAACAGAACAAGTCAATATATTCATAAGCTACTGCTGCTCTTGGGATCTGAGTTATAATGTAAGCTTTGCAGATATTTTTCTATATTTGAATTTTCTTATCTTTAAATTATAGGCAACTGTACAAAAAGTGTGCTAGGGTCCCTTTTAGTGTCAAAGTTCTATGTGACTTTGGAAATACATATATGCTTTGAAAAACCCAAAACCAATACACAGAAAACGTAATCCCAAAGTTATAGGAACCTCTAGGGAAAAAGTTAAAATTCCCTTCTACACTCCCAAGCCCTTCTCTACAACCCAAAGCCAATACTGTTTTGCACCTTCAAAACACAAAAATGTGTCACCTCAGTTACTTTTCTCATCAGTTAGGACAAAATAGTCAACACCCACAAGTTAAAAGAAGAAAGGTTTATTTCGGCTTATCCTGCAGAGATTTTGGCGCAGTCAGCTGCACAGTGTGGCCAAGGCACCCTGCAGAGCAGCAGCAGTCCTCGGCAAGGCGCGGGCAGCATGTGGCAGCGGCAGGAGGCAGGCAGCAGGCAGCAATGGCAGGAGGCAGCAGCACTGAACTTTGGTTTCTCCTTTGTATCACGCAAGCTCAAGCTAACTGTAGCTACCGTGCACACCCAGGCAAGGCTTCCACCCCCACACCCAGGATCATGCTAAGCCCATCAGTGGGTTCCTGCACTTCTCACACGCCCGCGTCCCCCGCCTCACATGTCCATGATCTGGCCACCTCCAAGAAGCCCACCTGTGAGCACATGAGACTTCAGGGGCCATCCAGATGCAGAGCACTCCGCCTCTGGCCCCCCAAAGGACTCGAGCACCTCCCATTACACAAAAGGCAGTGAGGCCATCTCTAAGAGTTGGCAAAGTCCTAATAGTTTCAGCATTACTGAAAAGTCCAAAGTTTCCTGAGATTTAAAGCAAACTCTCAGCTTTGATCCCCTGTGCAAGTGAAAAGAGAATTAAATGCTCCCAATATATTAATGGCAGAAGAAAAATATTCTAATTCTAACAGGTACAAATAGGAGGATAGAAAGGAATAGGGCCTAAGACCAGAATCTAGCAGGGCAAACATTAGATCCTGCAGTTCTATGTCCAGAACCCCGGACAATCTGTGGTAAAAAGTGAACTCTGAAAGACTCAGGGTCCCATAGCTACTGCACCGCCAGTGTGGCAGCCCTCATAACTCCTCCCTTAGTCTAGCTATGCTCCCACCTGCAGCTTTCCTTGGATGATCCACGTTTCTGGCTTCTCCAACCTTCAGGGGTCTCCATTGCACTCTGGCCTCACACTCACAGTGCTACACTTGGCCCTGTCAAGGACACAATGCCTGTCCTCCCAGGCCTTCTGAAATCTGGAAGTCTTAACTCCACAACCCTTACATTCTGGATACCCCTAAAACCAGCAGCATGTGGATGATGCCAAGTTCTCCCAAGTGGAGCAGTAGTCAGACCTTCTTCTCTCTTCACTGTAGCAGTTGAGAGCTTGGGTGACTAAGCCTATGAACCCAACCTGAGTGTAGTCCAATACACTCTGTCAACCTGGCTGGATCCCCTTTGGGGGCCTTCTCTAGCTCTAGGGTGGGGAGGGCCCACCCAGGGCCCACCCTCAGGTGACTCAGCACAAAAAGGGTATATGAAGAGGTTGAGGAAGGATTAGGCGTCCACTTCTTCGGAGGAACTTTAGTCTCCACAGTCTGCTTGGACATCATCTCTTGGCTTCCAGCACAGACTCTTCAGCCTCTGGCTTAGCATACTCTGTATCAGGGTTTTACTATAGGAACAGGTTAAACACAAGATGTACAAATGTATAAGACATTACAAGATTGGCTTACGATGATGAGGAAGAGTGCTGAGGGCGTCTGCACACTAGAGACTGAAGGATTTAGTACCAAGGTCTGAAGCTCACTGCAGTGATCCATGCAAGCTGGCCATGGGTCTGCACTGGAAGGCTGATGAGTCTGCAACAAAAAGCTGAAGATTCCAAGCCAGACGCGGAGAGTCTGTGCTGCTGGAAGCCAGATGATGACCAAGCTGACTGCCAAGAATGGAGTTCCTCCAAGGAAGTGGAAGGCAGACTCCTTCCTCAACCCCTTTATATACCCTTTTGTGCTGAGTCATTCTGGGGCAGCCCTCCACACCCCTTGGGGCAGGGCCCCTGAGGCCCAGGGGCTGGAACTGCCAACCAGATCCAGCCAAGTTGACACAAGGTATAGGCCACTGCACCAGGGAACAACTTCCCTAGGCCACTGCCATTCTAGAACATGTTGTCCTGGTGTTCTTTCCTTAAGGCAAAATCTTATACCTCTGCAATTTTGGGGCCACAAGGGTGGAGTTCTGCCCTTTCTTGTGATACCTTCAAGCCATCTTTTCTTTTGTGATCTTCCCAAACACTTGGCTTTTGCTTCTAATCTTTTTAGCAACCAAGTGCTCTGTTCTATCTGTTCAGGCCACAACTTTACTGGAGTTTTCTTTCTGGCCAAACTCAAAACTTTCAAAATCATTATGCTGTGCTCTTTGCTCTTGATTGTCAACACAGATCTGGCTAAAAATACCCAACAGTGGCCATGCCACTGTCTCAACATTAGACTGCCTTGAGATTTCTTCCACCAGATGGATTAGCCCACCGCACTGAGTCTCTTATAAAGCGTCTGGACAAGAGCAAAATACAGACATATTTTCTATCGAAGCATAAGACACATGGCCTGGAATCCAACATCCAATACCTCAAATTTGCAAAGATAGAAGATTTTGCCTTGAGAAGAGAACCCCAGGGCAACATGCTCTAGAATGAGAATGGCCTATGGAAGTTGTTCTCTGGTGTAGTGCGTATACCTTGTGTCAACTAGGCTGGATCCCCTTGGCTGTACTGCCCTTGTTTCCAACTAGTGCCATGACAATGATCCTGCTTCTCGGCTCCAGAATCTGCCTTCCATAAAACCAGTCACATGCATGATCCATTATTTGCTACTATAAACAACATAACGAGTATATCTGAACATAAGTACCCAAGGCCCAATAGCATGTATTCTACTTATTTTGATAGCTACTGCTAAGTTGCATTCCAAAATATACCAAGATGTACAGTACTTGCAGGGCAATTCTTCACTGAGCATCAGCTCTCTTCATACTTTGCATTAAGGATGGCCAGAGACAGTTAAAAAAAAAAAAAAAAAAAAACCCCTTAAGAGCCAGTGAGATATAAGACTTAAAAAAAAAAAACCTAGAAATATCTTCTACACATTAAGTGGATGAAGTTTAATCAAACATACAGGAGACATAAAATATGGTATTTGTCAGTTATTTGTAAGACAAGTGTTGATGTTTCTTTGTAGTGCGTGGTGCTTATAAAGGACATTGACAGAAAGTAAACTTGTATTCAGAATAGGTATTATATTGCAAAGTCTATCAATTCCCCCAAAAGTACAATTCTGTGTTAGCTCTGAATGCAGATTTAGTAAAGTATATGGATCAGGCATGGTGGCACACACCTGTACTCCCAGCCCTCTGGGAGGCTGAGGTAAGAAGATGCAAGTTTGAGTCCTGCTAGGGCAATTTATGAGACACAACAAAACGCTGTCTCAAAATAAAAAGAAACTAGGACCAGGGAACTCAGGGTTCAAAGCCCTGAGTTCAATCCCAGCAACTGAGGCAGGAGATTAGGGTGTGGCCAATTGGTTGTGTGAAAGGGGCATGACCTGTGCAACAGCGATCCGGGTGTGCACAGAAAAAGCACAAGCCCTGTACCTGGGACCAATCAGGAAGTGCTATTTTCAACACTTCTCACCAGAAATCAAGCAGGCTTCCCCCTCCCCTTTGGTACTGGGGATCAAACTTAGGATCTTGTGCTTGCCAGGCAGGTGCTTAAGCTAAGCCAACAGGACAGTGCAGACCGGTATCAGCCAGTGAGGAAAAAAAAATGGCAGCAAATAACCTCGCTGTCACCATGAGCTCTCTCTTTCAGGGGCCTACTGCTCTAGCCTTTTCTTTTCTTTTCTTTACTTCCTTTTTTTTAATGCATGCATTTGGTACAGGGTCTCACAATGCAGCTCAGACTCCTAGTGATCCTCCTGTTACCAGCCTCCTCAGCCTCCCCTGTAATCCCAGCACTGGGGTTACAGGTGTGCACCACCATGCCAGGTCTCAGCATGTGATGTCAGAGATCACACCCTGAACCCTGCACTTACCCAAGCAGGCGCTTAGTCTTCTGCGCTATCTCGCCGGCCCTATTCTTACCTTTTCTGATTTAATTGCCCCACATTTGTTGTGCAGAGAATGTTTCTTTTCCTACCTTTAATAAACATAAATCCTTGCTACTGTATTTTGCTTGTCTTGACCAATTCTTTGTTCAGGACAGCAAAGATCTCCGAGCACTTCTATAAGGACTCTCGGGTACCCCAAACTGCACTACTGGTACTACATGCACAGGAAGAAAGGCATATGGCAGGCCGGGTGCTAAGCACTTGCCTAGCTTGTCAATCCCAACACTATGAAACAATTTAAAGACTATGGCCAAATTCCTCTCCACATAATCTAGCTACTATCAAAGCTGGTTCTTACCACTGAGAAAAGTACATTTCTTATTTTCGTCACTGTCAAAGTTCTTAACTCAGTGGTTTACCTCCAAATTAAATGGTGATAGTGCATGGTTACAGAGGTGATAAATATGCTAATAAAGCAAAAGAAAGCAACTGAGGTGCAAGGGCCTAAATTCAATCCCCAGCTCCACAAAAAAAAAAAAAAAAAAAAAAGAAAGAAAGAAAAAAAAAAGAAACTGAGGGTATTTTTAGATTTTTTTTTTAATTTTTAGGGAAGGGTCTACAGGGTGTTCAGGGTCTCACTACTAGACTTGTAGTGATCTGCCTGTGTATAGCCTCCCAAGAGCTGGGATGACAAGCATGTGCCACCATGCCCAGTCTCAATCACAGCCTCAGTGCACCCCAGGGGTGGGGCCAGCAGGACAGGCCGGGATTGAACCCGTGGCCACTGCACCTGCCTGCACGCACTTTAATCTGCTGAGCTATTTGGCTGGCCTTTATTTTTAATTTTTAACTTAAATAATTAGTACCATGTCCAGACTGGGATTCTCAGTAGATAGCTTTTAATTTTGGTGTCCAGTTTGGAAATCAACACATTTGTTTCTTTCGCCTTTTTTTTTAACCATTTACATTTCAAAAGTAAGTATCTGCAAAAACCATGTAAGCATCAAGCAACTCTAGAAGTGTGTGTGTGAGGTGTGTGTGTGTGTGTGTGTGTGTGTGTGTGTGTGTTAGGGGCATACTTAAGTTCCTAAAGTCAAAAACAAATACAGCTCCAGTTTACTTTCCTATAACTTGCTATTGCAAATATTTGTCACATCTTCAGCTGTAGCATGATATCAAATTTTGGAGGGAAAATTTAAAAACTTACACTGAAATGTTAAAATAAAAGTACATTTCAGGATCAGAGAAATATGGTGCATCTAATGTAGTACACCTGTTTTAGGAGGTGAACCTTCACAATTTTTAAGAAAAATGAGCTGAGTGTGGTGGTGCACACCTATAATCCCAGCACTAGGAAGGCTGAGGCAAGAGGATCACTATAAATATGAAGCCGGCAAGACACTGTCAAAAGGAGGGGAGAAGGGGCCGGGGAGATGGCTCAGTAGAATAAGCGCTTGCCTGGCAAGCACAAAGGCCGGAGTTCAATCTCCGGTTCCGCCAAAAATAGGGTGGGGAGAGAGGAGGGAGAAAAATAGGGAGGAGAAAGACAGAGAGAATATGTATATAATTCAAGAGCACTCTCTGTAAGACTATTCCTATCATATCCTTCCCTATCTAAGTAAATGTACTACATACAACACTGAATACTACATACCATGTACACCCCTACAGCTTATTTTATCAGATGTCACTAAAGTACAGGCCTCACAATTTTAGGCATTAACAGGAAGCACTCAAAAATCTGAACTTACATACACTACACGTAAAACTAACCAAGGATGGCTGGTCATGACATGCTCACCAAAATGCCAATTACTATGGAGGCTGAGGCAGGAGGATTGCAAATGTGAGGTCACCTTGGACAATTTAAGAGAAACCTTTTCTCAAAATACAATTTTAGGCCAACCATGGTGGCACGTGCCTGTAATCCAAACACTTGGGAGGCTGAGGCAGGAGGATCACTGTGAGTTTGAGACCAACCTAGGCTACAAAGTGAGCTCAATGCCAGCCTGAACTGCATGGAGAGCCTGTCTCAAACAAGGAAAAAAAAAATTTAAAAAGGGCTAGAGAAGCAGCTCATCATACTTCCTAGGTTCAATCCCTAGCATTGCAAAAATCAAAACTAACCAAGCACAAGTCCTATGCTGAAGGCAAAAAAAACCCAAACAAAAAGTACTTCCTAAATGAGGCTGGGGGGGCTCCGGCTCTACAACAGACCACTCTAAGCCCAAATGCAGACACCAGCCTCACAACAGACATCCAAAGGGGCATCACTGAACAAATAAGAGCACTGATGAGATGTCAAGAAAGGGTTACTTGGCCCATAATATCAAGAAAAAAATATATGGGAGGTCCCCAAACTCTATTACTAATAAACCCTTACCTGCAGGCATCTGAGACAGGTGAGCCCCTTTAGGCTGGGTACAGCTGAAGAAAAATCAACGTCTTCTAGATGCTGGCAAATTTTACTCTATCAAGAGTTTAACATCTCTTCTATCAGACTGAATTCAGGATTAGTGACAAAAATTTTAAGCCTGAGAGTTTTTAAATAAAAATGTTAAATATATATATATATCCCAGTATATATCCCAGTCATACAATCAAGAGGCAGGCCTCAAATGAATTAAGTAATTATGCCATCTACTGTTTCTAAGACACAAAAATCTGTTTCTTGAACTTGAGACTGGTACTAAGTGGCAATGAATGGATCAAGGAGAGAAAAAGAAATGCTTACTTGAAACTAATTCAAAATTTAAACCAAAGATATTTAATTTAGCACAGTTTGCTCATACTGTGAGCAAGAACAAGCAAGTAATGCCTGCTTGGGTTCTATGCTAAATGTAAGTTACTATGACATAAAAGGAAGTACATCATAATTGGCCATAGACAGCTAGTGACCAAAGTGTTTATTGGTTACTGACCACTGCTGCTAGCAAAGTGATCCAATCAGACTATGTATGCAAATTGCTTCCAAAAGTTATTTGCAGCTTTAATGCTGATGTTCAATGTTCTTGTGAATTTCATATTATTTTGAATTAGCCTAGTCGCGTCTATAAATTAAGACATTCACAGCTGAGGCTAATTTACCTAATTCCAAATATCTCAATATTGTAGTGGGCAGTAAAGATGCCATTCTCATTTCTCATTTTGAATAAAAGTATGACCTTTATTTTAACTCTTACTATACCTAAAGGGGATGAAATCTCATTCAAAAAGAAATCTCAAAAAAACACTTGAAATAAAGTGCAGTATAAAAACTCACAACTTAGTTGTAAAACAAGGCTGGAGTCAGGACAGTGCCTACAGTTATGGACTCAGAGGCCCTCCCTCGCTCGCCTCTCATATACTACCAACTAGAAAGAGAAAACACAAATTTAAACTCACTTATTTTCTTATTTGCCAAATTGGTTAAAGAACTGGTGACAAAATTAAATTTGTTTAGGGGGTTTTTTCATTATAAAAATAGCTAACTATAACCTGTAAAAAGGGCACAGAAAGTAGAGCATCCCTGAATTCTATGGTAAACTTACAGAGACATTTTTTATAACTTTTAATTCGGTAAAATACAATTTTTTGGTCTGTAAATTTAGTGTTGCATGCATCATTGCCACTACAATCGAGGTACAAAACAATTCTGGGCTGAACTTTAGGATGACCACTGTAAAATTGAGTGATACAAGGCATTTATTTCATTTTTTGTCTTGTTTTGTTTTTGATTTTTAAGACAGTATCTTGCTATATATAGTTCAGGATGGCCCTGAACTTACTATGTAAGCCACACTGGCCTTAAATTCAGAGCAATTCCCCTGTCTCAGCCTCCCCAGCCTTCCAAGTGCTAGGATTACAGACGTGTGCCACTGCACCCAACAGAAGGATTTACTTCAAATGACCAAGGACTTCTTAAAGCAGACAAAAAAAGGATCTAAAAATCAAAAGAAATATGAACTGGAAACAGATTAATGGATGGTCCCTCTCTTCTTCTGACCCTAGCATAAACCATCTCCTATGATGTGCCTCCTGTCACTGGGGTCTGCCCGTCTGCAAACCAACCTCCTATACTAACACTGCCCAGTGCGTAACCCACAGACATCTCCAGCTCCACAAAACAAAAGCTCATCTTCCTCCAGAGACCTGATTACTTTCCAGCAATTCATGCAAGTGTTCAAACAAAAAACCTAAGATCAGCCTGAACTCACCACTTTCTACCACCATGCTATCTCCACTACCCCCACCATTCAGTAAAGCACAACTTAACAATTTTACCTCAGAAATACATCCCCAAACTCCCCTGTTCTTATTGATCTATACAACCAATAACCAGCCTAGTTGGTGACTTTAATAAACTGCCACATTTTAAGAAATGCAGTACTTCCCTTTTCTGTTTCTGCCCAGTGGGCTGTTTTTCATTCTAACATCTTTAAATATGTTTCATCTACCCAGAATGCCTCTCCTTCATCTTTGCAAACAGCTACTCTAATCTCTCCAAACAGAATTAAATGCTTTCTCCTCACTCTCAGTGTGTGGATCTCTTGCTATTGTAATTATTTTCCTTTTCCACTGAGAGTCCCTGGAGAGCCCTTTCTACCTTACATTAACCTTACTAAGCCTGATGTGTAGGCAGTGTCTATCAATAATAGATGCTTAACAAACGTTTGAAAAAGGAATAGGTGAATATATCATACTTTTGACAAACTGCCCAAAGGAGTTACTTCCTTTTGTTAGGATTTCAAGCTTAGCAAGTGTTTTCCCGCCAAGACTGGGGGATGCACCCCAAGCCTCTATGCATGCTAGGCCGCACTCTACCACTGAAGCACTCCTCTCAGCTCCCGGAAAAGCTTTTCACTGGTTTAGCACAGAGTGCTTGGCAAGTCACTTAAAGACCTGCATGTGCCTCAAGACTCCTCATCCGTAAAACAGAAACGAATACATGAATTAGAAACATGTAAAATGTTTAGAACGAAGTCTACCACGTGGCAAAATCTCAGTAAACATTAGATGTTATTCATTTTTGAGTAATACCTGGACTCTAGAAGGGAGCAAACTAATCAGACTCATTTTCTATGTCATGAAAGAGACTACCTCTCACTGGGCGTGGTGGTGCATCCCTGTAATCCCAGCACTTGGGAGGCTGAGGCTGGTGAGATCAGCTGGGGCTACACAGTGAACTCAAGGCCAGCCTGAACTGCACAGATAGTAAGACCCTGTCTCAAAAAGACCACCTCTCAAGATACATTAATGAAATGGCATTCTGGTTTATCTGTCAACTTCATGAGTTTAGTTATTCACTTTACCTAATACCTTATTGACAATGAAGACTGTATTACCAACAAATAATGGTCCTGAGGGACCAAGGCTGAATGTAGAAGATCCTACTCAATTAGCAGCACCTTTGTCTTTTTTTGAGACAGGGTCTTACTATGCAGTTCAGGCTGCCTTAAGCTCACTTTGTAGCTCAGGCTGGTCTCGAACTCACAACAATCCTCCTGCCTCAGCCTCCTGAGTGCTGGGATTACAGGCATGCGCCACCACGCCCGGCTTAGCAGCACCTTAAGAGCACATGTCAGAAGGCCTTTAAGATACCATACCTTAATTCTCCTTAAAATGCAATTATTTTGATCAAAAGTACTATCATTTAGTCAAAGAACACAGTATTAGAAGAGAAATGCTTGAAGTATGCTAATTATTAGCTCTGAACATGATTTGTATTCAAATTCGAGGACAAAGAAAGTCCTCAATTTTTTTTTTTTTTTTTTTTGCGGTACCAGGGATTGAACTCAGAACCTGCACTTACCAGGCAGTCACTTACTCTACTGAGCTATCTCCTTGGCCCTGAAAGCCCTTGAATTTAAGAAAGAACTAAACAAAAGAAGAAGAAGAAAGAACTAGTCCTCAATTATCCACCCAAAGGGAGGTTTAAAAAAAAAAAAAAGGCTATAAATAATTCCAAAGAGCAAAAAATAATTCTTTTGTTTGTTTGCTTTAGACAGGGTCTCACTATGTGGTTCAAATGGGTCTTTGATCTATGAAGTCGAGGCTGGCTTTAAATCACAGTGATCCTCATGCCTCAACCTCTCAAGTGTTAAAATTATATGGAATTACAGGTGTGTACCACCATGTCAGCTGAATTCTTAGCATTTTGCTTTTAATGCACTTTGGTAATTTTCTTTATAAAGATTTACATTCAAAATTATCTTTTGGCTAAACTAATAAAAAAAAAGATGCATATACCCTAGACACACATTAAAGACACCACAGGAGTGAATTCAAAGTAAGATAGAAAAAGCCAGGCAAGGGGCCAGGGAGATAGCTCAGTAGAATAAGCACTTGCCTGGTAAACACAAGGGCCTGAGTTCAATCCCCAGTTCCACACACACAAAAAAGCGCCAAGCATGGTGATGCACATCTGTAATCCCAGCACACAGGAGGCTGAGACAAGAAGATTGCCAAGAGTTCAAGGCCAGCCTGGGGTACACAGTAAGTTCAAGGCCAGCATGAACTACATAGTGAGACCTTGTCTCAAAAGAAAGGAGGGGGAATGGGGAGGGGAAGGGAAGGGAGGGGAGGAGGGAGGGGAGGAGGGAGGGGAGGAGGGAAGGGAAGAGGGAGGGGAGGAAAAAATAAAGCCTTTTTTGTCTGTTTTTTAGAAACCGTTTCACTATGAAGCTCAGACTAGCCTGGAACTCACTATGTAGTCCAAGCTGGCATTAAACTCATGATAACCCTCTGTTCAGCTTCCCCAGAGCTAGAATTATATGCATATCCTCCATGCCCAGCTCAGCATTAGATGATCCTCCCCCCAACTGGGGACTGAACTCAGGTTCTTGCGCTCAACAGGGAAGTGCTTATTCCACTGAGCCATCTCCCGGGCCCCAAGCATTAGATAAATTTTGTCTTTTTTTTGAGACAGGGTCTCACTATGCAGTTCAGGCTGGCCTTAAGCTCACTTTGTAGCTCAGGTTGGTCTCAAACTCACAACAATCCTCCTGCCTCAGCCTCCCGAGTGCTGGGATTACAGGCCTGCGCCACCACGCCCGGCTAAGATAAATTTTGATGGATGATTTACATAATAATTTCAACTGAAGTTGGAGAGATAACAGTCTAAAAGCCTGCCTGGCAATGCATAGACCCTGGTTTAATCCCTGGTACCCATGCCATGCCAGCCCTGCACAGAACCAGAGGCGCATGCCTGTAGCCCCAGCACTGGGTAGGCTGAACAGGATGGTCGCTACAAGTCTGAGCTGAGTAGTGAGACCCTGTACTAAATAAATAAAAAATAAAGCTTTTTAAAAAAGAATCATTAAAACTATTACATAAATCCTCTTCACCTGCCAAAGACCTTGTCTCAAAAAAATTTTTTTTTCCTCTTGACTTCACAGCATCCTTTTTTTTTTTTTTTTGCAGAACCAGGGATTGAACTCAGGCCCTTGTGCTTGCCAGGGAAGCACCACAGCATCCTCTTGCAGTTGTCTTAGTTACAAAATTCTTTCAAATGAAAATCTGTAAAATGAGATTTAGAAATAAAAGATAAACCAGGCATAGCTAACATTAAATAATCTCAACTACTTTGCAGGCTGAGACAGGAGGATCACAAGTTCAAGGCCAGCCTGAGCAATCGGAAGGGGGCTGTTGAGACAGGGTCTCACAATCTACTGTTCTTGAACTCACTTTGTAGTCCTGGCAGGCCCAGAACTCATAGCAAACCTCCTGCCTCAGCCTCTGGATCCTGGGATTGCTGGCATGTGCCACCATGTCCCACTAGCCCGAGCAATTTAGTGAGACCCTGTCTCCAAAATAAAAGTGGGTGGGGATGTAGGTCACTGGTAGAGTGCTTGCCTAGACTACAAAACCCTAGGATCAATCCCCAGTGCTGCAAAAGAAGGGGACGGTGACAGGGAAGAAGAAAGGGAAGGAAGGAGAGAGAATTTCCAGAAGTGTCAACCCAGGTCTCTCGGGCCATCAGAGAATCATCCAAATAGGACTTTGCTCTCAGAGACAGGAGGGCATATCATACCCACAGAGCCAGAAGCACACACCAACCTGACTCAGGTCAACTTATCCCATACGCCGGCTCAGCACAGGCAGGGCCCACGCAGCATGTAGAACCAGGAATCGAACCCTGGCCACTGTGCTTACCTAAGCAAGCGCTTAGTCCACTGCCGGCCCTGGTTAAAATCTTTGATTTTACAGAAGAAATTAAGATCCACAAAAGTTGGCACATGTCTATCAAATGATAAAAGGAAAATAAGTTTGTTACTGGAAAGTTCACTGTTTAAATAATTCACATATAATCGACCCTTCCACATTTTTCATAAAAAGTGATTTCAAAGTACAGTTTGCATAAAAGTAGGGCACATCTACACATCTGCTTTATTATGTAGTTGCACCCTGCATGACTTAAAATGTGCTAAAAATAAAAGCAGTTCTCTGGGACATCGCTTACTCCTTTCCACTAAGTCACAGCGTTAATGCTCCTCTCCAAATAGCTGGCTCTGATCAGCCCATTCACACCACCACATGCCCTTCTGAAACTTTTCCCCAGCACTCTGAAAGCCAGGATGAACTCACAGCTTTTATCAGAATACTACCACCTCAGACCCAGATCCAGTTCTCCCCTGCTCAGTTCACTCTAAATTCCTATCATACTTATTGCCACTTTCTTCAAAGTTAGTAAGCTACTTAAATTCAGGAACTGACAACACAGGATTGGAACTGTAATTCTTCCGCATATGTCTTTCTTTATACCAGCTTCTAATTTGACAGGTCTAATGAGAGCGAGGAAAAAAAACTTAAGCCACCAGTATCACATAGTAAGAACAACTGCTACAAGGATACAACTAATTACTTTTATTAAAAGGTCTTTACTGCTGGGCAGTGTGGGATATGCCTATAACCCCAGCACCTGGGAGGCTGATGCAGGAGGACTGCTATGATTTTGAGGCCAGCCTGGGTTACACAAGTGAATTCAAGCCCAACCTGAACTACATAGCAAGACCTTTCTCAAAAAAACCTGAAAAAAATGTAATAATATTTGCACAATCTTTAACGCAATAATTCCATCTGTGAAATCAATCCTATGGTCTCAATCTGATTAGTATGTAAAGATTTATGTGCAAAATTTATGGTCACCGCAGTATAACAATAAACAAAAACTGAAGAAGTTAATTGGTAAGGAATTAGCAAAGTAAAATATGAGTCAAGTTACCTTCCAAAGGTCCACCACCTCCACGTACTCGGGAGGCCGAGACAGAAGGACTACCATAAGCTTAAGGCCAGCCTGACAACTACTGAGTCCAAGGTCAGCCTGGGCTACAGCTACATAATGAAGTTAGGTCTGCCTGAACTTCACAGCAAAATCCTGTCTCAACAACCCAAAACAAAGAACAACAAACCAAAGGTCAACCACTGCTACCACCGTATCAAAAACCACCAAGGTAGCGTTGGACCACTACTGCTGTGGCATCATCTTAGGGGTACCAAGACCAACACTGTGCTGCTCAGAGTTCAACTTCATGGGCTCCCAGAACCTTTCTATTTTAGATACTAACCCTTACTCTAAAAACTGAGCAAGACCTCTTGGAACCTTCTCCACTCCCCAGATACTAACTTCTGAATTCTCTGCATCCCTAGCCTTCTACCAAGAGAAAGGGAGGAGGGAAGATGAGAGAACAAGCAGTACAAAAGCCGTCTGAGCAGCTTCGCTGGGCATACTGGAAAGGGGGAAAAGCAGGCAGACAAGCTGAGCATGGTACCCAAAGGAGAACACTGTACCTCCCCCAGACAGTCAGGGACTTCCAAGTTGTAATAGATCTTGCTGCTCCCAGACTGAACCAATGGGACATAAATGAAATTGTTTCATTTTCAATGTATGAAAACAAATTTCTAAGTCAGTATTTCCAACCACATCTCCTCTTTCATCATTCTATATGAAAGAGAATGGCCTGCCTGCAGGGGACCTCCCCTAAACATCAACACATCCAAAGCCAAACGTTCTTGTTTCTCAAACCAACTCATTCTGTTTTATATCGGTTCCTTGATACATCATTCATCCAAGTGTGACATCTCAATGTTGTCTTTAATTCCTTGCCTATTGTCCACCCCCACTGAATACAGGCGCTACCAGTCCTTACATCTCCAGCCTACTATTTTCTTTTCTAGTCCCACTCACTAATTCTATCCTATTTCACCAATTCTTGTACAGACTGCTGGAATAGGCCAACTGGTTTCCACGCCTCCAGCTCTTTTCCCATCAAATTTACCCTACATGATGCCATTTAGATACTTTAATGACTCCAATAAACTGATCAGATACAAATTTAAAACCTTAAATTGATTTCACTCAAAACTCCACTTATATATTTGCCTACTGAACGTATTTGTACTTAGCCTCATTCACATCTCAAATTCAACATGTCTAAAACTGAACTCTTGGTTTCCGATCTTCCCTCCAATCCCACACCTACTTTCCCCATTCCTCCTTGTCTCCCACCCTCATTTAAGTAAGTGACACCTCTACCCATCCAGCTGCTTAAGCCAGAAACCTGGGAGTCATTCTTGACACTTTCTTCTCCCTCAACCCCCACATTCAATCTATAATTAAACAGATTCTTTCTTAACATACTTTTCAAATCCATCTTCTTCTCTCCATCTCCTCTGACACAGAATCCGACCTGCAAATATGCCTATTTCCATTGTACAGGTGCAGCCTAGGCATCAGGAGTTCTAACAGGTCCGCAGGCAATTCTAGAACTACAGGATCTGGATTTCACAAACTGCTCTGCTGGGTCTGCTCTGCAGAATCTGTGCTTCTCCTAGTTCTCTGACTCCGTTTGCATGACCTTTTCCTTATTCATTTCACTCCAGCCATGCTGGCTGTCCTCCTTTTTTGAGTGAGCCAGACTCACAGGCCCCTCACGGCTTTGCCCTGCCAATGCTCCTACCCGGGAAGTGAATTCACCCTTCTCCTCCGGCAGATGTGCACTTAAGATAGTGCTCCTGCAGTGCTTTCAGTGGGCCTTCACCTACTGACACTACAAGCCCAACTTCCACCCCAAGGCCCTATCCCTTCTCAGGCTCTATTTCTCTCCCTGGGACACAGCATCATAACATACATTTTATTTATCTTATTGTTGCCTCAATATGAGCTCCACAGATTTGGGGCATGTGTCTGTTTTATTCTGTAACTACATGCCCAGGGCCACTGCACTCAACATGCAATGACTCAGAAAGCCTCCCCTGGCTCCCCAAAGAAATCTAACCTCTCCACTATGCTAACAGTAGTGCGTGCCTTTTCTTCATAACGTGTAGTTTGTTATCTGTGCTTACCTGTTGAAAATCCCTTAGACTGCAGGTTCTATGAGTACAAATTTTTGGTTTGGTTGGCCACCACACATCTTGCCTTTTGCTTACAAAGAAGAGCACCTATTCAAAAACTAATCAATAAATGACTTAATCAATGAATGAAGTCAAATAAATTTTCTGAAAGCACACTATGATCATATCATTTCTTCAATCAAGAATTCTCAATGTGGGGCTAGAGATATAGTTCAGTAGCACAAGGGCCTGCCCAGCAAGCCTGAGGTCCTGAGTTCAATTCCCAGTATCAAAAATAAATTAATTAATCAATAAACCTCAGTGTTTGTCCATGACTTACCACACTAAGTCACTGTGCTTGGCAATGACAGAGAACCATGCACATTTTGAGCCAGCTGGCTTTCTGGCCTTGTCCCCCAGCACCCTCCACACCCTCTGCTTTGGTGACACCGCACTCTTCATGGGTGCTCCTCATACACACTCTGTCTTAACACACACAGCAATTCTTGAGCTTAACAATTTTGCTCAGGACATACCTTGTGTCTGAATACCCTTTCCCATTTCTGCCAATCAAAACTCCAACCTTCAGAATCCAGTACAAGTACTACTTTTACAAAGACAGTTCTCTAACCTCAGCTTCCTTAATTAAATCATTTCTTTTTCTAGACACCAAATATGTAATTATGTAATACACTGGCATTTACTTCAGAACATAACTCTTCATGACCATCAGTACCTTTTACAATTACTGTACTTGAAACCCAGCTGAAAATCTGACGTTTTTCCTGTTTTGGTTTGGTTCTGTAACCAGGATTCGAACTCAGGACCTTGCACTTGCCAGGCAGGCACTTGTGTTACTGAGCTATATTCCCAGCTAAACTCTGATGTTTGGAAACACAAATTTCTAAAGATACATTTCTGTTCTATTAGAAACTTAAAAATGTTATGCTTTTTAAAAAATATCCCATTCATTCTGACACCATGTTAAGGGATATTAAGTGATTATCCTGGCAACCAGGTAAATTAAACCATGCAACAGCTGCTGTACTGTCCAGTGCAGAACTTTGTGTCTCTACCCAGCTCCTCCCCGGGACTGCAGTTCTCCATGTGGTCCACAGACTCCTGGAGTCCCTTTCAAAGGGTCTGTGAAGCAAAACTACTTTCATAGTACTCAGAAACCGCACCAGAGCTGGGGAGATGGCTCAGTAGTGTAAATGCTTGCCTGGCAAGCACAAGTGCCTGAGTTCAATATCCAGTTCCACTAAAAAAAAGAAAGAAAGAAAGAAAGAAACTGTGCCTTTTTTCTGTTGACATTTACTCTGATGGCATAGATGTAACAATGTTGGTAAAACTGCTGGTGCTTTAGTATAAACTAAGGCAATGCACTGAAGTGCACTGGCCACTGCCTTTCACCACCATGCAAGTGAATAGAAAAGAGTCATCTGAGGGGCTAGGCAGATGGGTCAATGGAATAAGCGCTTCCTTGGCAAGCACAAGGACCTGAGTTCAATCCCCAGTTCCGCCAAAAAAGAAAGAAAAGAGTCATCTGTAGGGAGAATGTTCTTGACAAAACAACAAGAACTATTTTATTAAATCTGAACTCTTGACTATAAGGCTTTTAAATATTCTATGTAATGAAGTTTATGCACAAAGCACTTCACAGAATACTCAAGCACAATGGTTTCGAGGAAAAGCACTGTGCTGCCAGCTCAACCAGCTACTTTTTTCACGGAACACTACTTCTTAGAACAAAGGACAAACAAGTTATTCAGACATGAATATTTAACAGACATTTTCTTGAAAATGGAGTAAGTCTGTCACATTAGGGAAAACAACTGACAGTATTTGTTGCCAATGATAAAATCCAAGGTTTTAATGAGAAAATTTACAATTTTAGAAAACTTGTAACTGCTTGACAGTTTGCAGTACTGCCAAAATTTCCTCATGAAATGGGTGGCGATATTAACTAATATAGGGTTTTTTATCTTGTATTATGAAATGTTTAAACATATGGAAGATCCACTAACCTCAATAAACCAACACTTCCTAAATGACCAATGTGTGATATTATAAAATTTTATACATAAAATTATGTATGGGTAAAAGATCCATTCAGCTGTTGTCCCAGCTGCTTGGGAGGCTGAAGCAGGAGGATTACTTGAGTCCAGCAGTTTGGAGGCAGCCCAAACAGCACAGCAAGACCCTATCTCTTAATTAAAGTAATCCATTCAAATATAAGACACTCTCACTGACTTCACTGTAACATTAGCATTAAAATAATTTCAGAGTCTACACTATAACCTAACTTTTATGAAACTAACACTTGTCAAGTTTTGATACCATATCAGAGAACAGGTACAATTTCTTAAAAGGCTATAAAATTGTCCAGTTATCCTTTAGGTTGTATTTCCTTCATATAATTTTACATAGCCTTTGAAGCCATATTCTCTTCATATGTATCAACAAAACAATCATATTAGATCAGATTCAAAGAAGACATGAGAATCTAGCTGTCTTCTATTAAGCTGGATACCTAATTTGCAAAAATGTATATTCTCACTAGCTTTTTCCAAGATGTTTTTTCATAACAATACATTGTTAATAAGAGATGTCTTAGTTCCTTTCTTCTCACTGGGATACAATCCCCAACACCCACAGCTCTCAAAGTAAAGGTTATTAAGGCTCACACTGTGGAGAGGTTTTAGTCCAGTGGTGGCTCCAAAGTTGGGAAGGTGGCAGGTCAGTCAGGAAGTAGAGACAGAGATCAGGGAGGAGCCCAGAAGAGGTAGAGGCAGGCCACATCCTCCAAGAACCACCTCTTCAAATCAGACTTCGCCTCCCAAATCCCATTTAACTGATAGCTTGTCAGTGGACAAATCCACTGATGAGTATCACAACCAGCCCAACCTATGACCCTACGAGGCTGTGGGGTGAATGGGGGACATCCAGATAGGAGTGTTGTTCTGTTAGGTCTATTTTGTGTTCATTGGTTTGAGACAGGTTCTTGCTATGTAGTCTAGGCTACTCTGAACTCATTATATAGTCCAGGCTGTCCACAAATGTGCAGCCATCCTGCCTCAGCCTCCCTAGTGCTGGGGATACAGTTGTGTGCCACCACGACCAGTTGGCTTTATTGTTATTTTTTTAAAGCAATATTCTTAAAACGTTTTCTTTTGCAATTTCTAATTTGGTAACTATCAATATCAATATGTGGTCCACATATACCAAGATCTTTAGGGTACTCAATAGTTTTTAAAAGCTAGAATCCTAAAAGCAATGTTTAAGAGCCCACTACTTTAAGAAAATCTATTTGTATCTGATTTCAGCCATGCCCAAAACTGCTGTGTACACCAAACCTCACCTTTTTCCACCTATAATTGAAGCTGGAGCTGGGGCAGATAGCTCACCCAGGGGAAATTAAGCCTTAGCCTGGCCAACGCAGGTCTCCCTCGGGGATCTGAATTAATTCTCCTGGAGACTAAGAGTTTATTTACAGTGGTACACAGGAGTCCGTCAACTACTGTTGCTGACATTCCTGGAACAGTTTTGTTTCCAGCCCTCTTCCTTGCCGCTACAACCAGAAAACACATACAGAAATGGCACTTCAATGTCTGCCCCAAAACTGTTGGTGTCTTTATTCAAGACACCAACTCATGACATGCTTCCCTGCCATTTGGATATCAAATCCTGCTCTACTCTGGCAAAACTCATACTTAAATGGAAATTACAGACTCAGAATAAGTAATCAGTTGCTAGATAAGGAAGCTCTTTTTTTTTCTTTTGGAGAGCATTATACTGTGTGTGTGTGTGTGTGTGTGTGTGTGTGTGTGTGTCTGGTGAATGTACTTAGATAGCAAATGGCTTCAGTAACATGCACCAACTTGACCATGTTTTTCAAGGAACCTGATGAACAGAAAAAGATACTGAGTCTTGCCCTTCCAGAAAAGAACAATTATTGCAAAGTTCTGATAATTAATGTACTATAGTACCAGTATGAGACAGCCAAACAGTATGATGGACTAGACTAGAGAAAACAAAGGTAAAAATAATCTACATGAAAACACATGAGGCAGTTTAGAACATACGAACAATTCAAACCATGATGGTGGGCCATTACACTTTCTTCATACAAAACCAAAAATGAAAATAAGAATCATACTTCAGGGTTATCCTTAGGGAATAAAAGCTTTAATTTCTACTTCATACTGACTATCAAAACAAATTCCATAGGCTAGGGAGATAGTTCAGTAGCATAAGCACCTGCCTGGCAAGTGCAAGGTCCTGAGCTCAATCCCTGAAACAAAAAAAAAAAAAAAAAAAAAAAAAAAAAAAAAAAAAAAAAAAAAAAAAAAAAAAAAAAAAAAAAAAAAAAAAAAAAAAAAAAAAAAAAAAAAAAAAAAAAAAAAAAAAAAAAAAAATCCAGGTGGATTAGAGAGTAAATGTGAAAAATAAAACTATAACTTTTAGAAGAAAATATAAGACATAAACTCTTACCACAGTACTGTACAGGAGATTTCCTTTATCAGGACACAAAAATCAAACCATAAAGGGAAAACATAATAAATCTAATTATGCTAATATTTTAAAAAACAATGCCACCTATTAAGTGTTGGTGCCTATGTGGAGAACTTGGAACCTTGTATACTGCTGGAGGGAGGGAATATAAAATGGTACACAAAGAAAAGAGAATAGAGGACCCTGAAACAATTAAAACCAGGAGGAGTAAGGGATACAGCTTAGGCAGGCCCAGCAGAATTTGACCCCAGCACTGAGAGAGACACAGAGCGAGGGTGGGGGGAGCGCAAGGGAGACAGTGTTATGACACAGGAATTTCCAATCTGGGTATATACCTGGAAGAACTGAAAGTGGAGTCTTGAAAAGATATTGTACACCTATATTCACAGCAGCATTACTCAAAATACCCAAAAGGTGAAAAGAATCTAAATATTTATCAACAGATGAATGGATGAACAAAATGGAAGGAAATTTGGCACACACAGCAACATGAAATTTTAGGAAATTATGCTAAGTGAAGCAAGCTAACCACACAAAAAAGCCAAATTTTGTATGATTCCACCTGGATGAAATCAAATTCCTAGAGACAGAAAGTAAACAAACAAACAAAAAAAAGAAAATAAAGGAGTAGCAGATGTTTATTAGGTAAATATGCTATAATTTATGAATATATATGGGATTGCCCCTGTCAGTGGCACAGGGCCTGTCTGGCAAGCATAAGGTCATGAGTTCAACTGCTGGCACAATAATAGTAATAACAGCAATGACAGAAATATCTTAAATGACAACGCAAAATAGATAAATGGTACCACTTATTCATGTAATAAAATACAATTAACACTGGCTCAAGTTACATGTATATTAAACACAAATATTAATCATATACAGAATTTCAGAGTACATACTGGACAATGGTGCAGTTGAAAAATGATGATCACCAAATTAAGGACAGGTGTTCAGGGCTGGGGATATAGCTCAGCAGCACAGCACTTGCCTGGCAAGTGTGAGGTCATGAGTTCAATTCCCAGTACCAAAACAAACAAAAAAATCCTACACATCCAGAGGACAGGTGTTCATCCCTCTCAGGAGGGAGAGGAGAACAGGATCACATCAAGGTTTCTCTGTTTAAAAAAAAATCTATTGGATACAGAGTCTCACTATGCAGTTTAGACTCATAGTGATCCTCTTGCCTCAGCCTCCCCAGCACTAGGATGACAGGCATGTGCTACAACTGGTTTTGGGGCCAGCACTGCGTGCAGTACCAGGGATCAAACTTGGAGTCCTTGCGCTTGCCAGGCAAACATTTATGCCGCTCAGCTATCTACCCAGCTCAAAGTCTCTCCATTTCAGAATGTTTTATTTATAAAAGTATCTAACAACAGGGCTGGGGAGATGGCTCAGTGGAATAAGCGCTTCCCTGGCAAGTGCAAGGGCCTGAGTTCAATCCCCGGTTCCACCAAAAAAAAATCTAATAACAAATATAACAAAATGTTAAGATTTGCTATAGCTGGGTAATAGGAATATGCATGGTATTATTCTTTAATGTTTCTATAAATGTTTCTATATTTTATAATTTAAAGCCTAAAGCAGGATAAGTGATGTACTACATTGAAGAATTTAGGTTTTTAGGATTTTTTTACTCTTACTCCTGCCCCAAACTTAGTTTTTTTTAAACAGCAAACTTATATGTAGCTGTTTCTGAGTATCAAAAAACAAGAGTATACAAATCCCAATTTAAGATGAATTATTAGAAATACATGTTTCTTCCTACAAATAATATATACCCAAATAGAAGAAAGCAGAGAAAGTTCAGAAAACTGCCAAGTTCTTCTCTGGTATACCTACCATACAAGAAGATTTATGCCAAGAGCTTCTTGGAACGATTCATGTTCAAAGGTGTTGGCTGTGTGCAAGGGGGCAGCGTACGAACATGTGCATTTCCACTCTGAAGCCTGCACCAACTCCCATAGCTGCAGAACCAGCTGTGCCATACGAACTAGCAGGGCAACTCCTTGCCAGTTCTATGTAAACACGGCTATGCTTGTGAAAGTGATCACCCCAGCCCAGCTATAGTGGCACATGCCTGCGATCCCAGCACTTAGAGGCTGAGGCAGGAGGATCGCTGTGAGTTCCAGGCCATCCTGAACTGTAGTGAAACCCTGTCTCAAAAAAAAAGTGATCACCCTAGTGTTTTCTTCTTTCTTTTCTTCCTTTCCTTTTTCTTTTCTGGTTCCAGGGCCAGCCAAGCATGCAGTTTCGGGGATTTCTAAAGAGTTTTTACTTTAGAATATTTTCCTTGCACTGCAAGTGTTACAGAAAAGAAAGTAAAACAGGCTACATCTTAGTAGAAAATATGTCAGCATAACCTTTTGAAGTGATTTCACCATGCCTGAAAACAAACATAAAAAACAGGTGTACTTCCCCAGATATACAACCAGAATATTAAAAAATTAATGTTAGGGCTGGGGAGATAGCTCAGTAGAATAAGCACTTGCCTCACGAGCGTAAGGACCTGAGTTCAATCCCAGGTTCCACCAAAAAAAAAAAAAAAATTAATATTAATATTGTTACAAAACCAGGTTGATACTAAAAACCCTGTAAATATGACAAAATTATAAAAAGAAAACAGAAATGAGTTTCTAGTAACTATCAGGATGCTGTTATCATCCGGCTTTGTGTAACTGGAAGTCAGTAAGATTAGTCAAAATACCACTGTGCATGGAAGTCTCTCATTTTCACTAGGCCAAAAATCAGTCCAGCCCTGAAAGCAGCTGCAGAATGCAGTTCCACCCTGTCCACCACTTGTGTTGGCCTTCACTAGGAGGTGGACTCCCAGAAACACTGGGGCACCAACAGCCCTGCTGAGCTCACAGTACAGAGAGAAATCCACAGGATTCAAGCACTGTTTCAAACCCTGAATTACAGGGTATCAGAGTTCATGGCCTTGCTGAAAATTCTCCCTCATTAAGAACAATTGATCTTCTCTTTTTATGATGAAAATGTAGTGGTAATGAAAAATATGCCATTACTGCATAATCTTACATAACACTCCAACTGTAGAGAAATGTATGTAGATGAGGAAAAGAAAAAAATATACCAATGCACATACACAAAGATGTTTTGATACAACAATAAGAATGCCACTTCCCCAAAAGAGCTTTATAAACACACAATTTCAGTCTCTAAATTTCACTTAGTGTACTTTTCATTGCAGGAAAACAAAAAGGATTTTCTTCATGAGGGAAAAACTGCCCATCTCTTCTATAGCTACACTTCTGTTAAGATGCAGCATGAGCAACCCTACTTTCAGATTTACTGCCTGTGTTCCACAAAGAAATTGAGTTCTTTGAGTTCAATCCCCGGTTCTGCCAAAAAAAAAAAAAAAAAAAAAAAACAACTGAGTTCTAAGATCTAGAAACTATCAGCCCAGTGGCATGGAACTAAGTCAAACAGTAGGTCCACTGGGCCAAGATAAAGGCAGCTGCAGCTTCTAGAATTTGATTCCAGAAGCTCTGTAATGAAGATGAACAACCTAATTTACTAAAAAGGAAGACAGATATAAAAGTAAAGCAAGAACTCCACATCTGGGACAGGAAAAATACAAAGTGAGCCAGGAACTTCTTGTACCAGAAAGCAAGGAAGCACATACATACACTGAGCTGAAAGGGTTCCCACAGCCAAATATGGAACATCTTGTACATCACAAAGATTGCCTGTAATTGCAGTAAAACACAATAAATTAAAATCTATGAGTTCATAATGCTACTAAAGGAGAAAAAAAGAGATGATTCATTTACTTCCATTAAAGATGACCATTATATCATCTTTCCTCTCAGAAAAGGTTAAAACAAAATAACTTTTTTTTGTGGGGGAAAGGGTCTCACTATGTAGTTTAGGCTGACCTTGAACTCACTATGTAATCTAGGCTAGCCTCAAACTTGCAGTGATCCTCCTGCCTCAGCTATCCAAGTGCTGGGATTATAGGCATGTGCCAGTATGCGCAGCAGTCCCAACTTGTTAGAAGAAATTATATTTTCCTAAGAGATGAAGAAATCTGTATAGAAGATTGAAAACTAATCAATGTAAAAGGTATGGAAGACGCCAGGGAGATGGCTCAGTGGAGTAAGTGCTTCCCTGGCACAGGAGCCCGAGTTCAATCCCTGGTTCCACAAAAAAAAAAGGTATGGAAGAACTAGAAAATCATTTTAGGAGCAACCAGTGAATTAATTGAATCAGGCTAGGCCCATCTTCCTTTGGTAAAAAGGTTGCTGGAGAAGTATAAATGATACATTGTTAGAGTGGTTCTGCTCAAGCTGCTAACTGCAAAGGGAAAAACAATGCCTCTAGATGAAAAGAGCCAGTATTTGCCACTTAAACACATGATCAAACCAACATCATTAGTACAGAGAGAACTGTGACATATTTCTGCTAGTATAACAGAATGAGGAGCAGTACTCTTAGCAAAAATGTTTCATCAGAATCTAAATCTTGCTGGGTGTATTGGCATGCACCTGTAATCCCAGCACTTGGGAGGCTGAGGCAGGAGTATCACTTCAAGTATGAGACCAGTCTGGACTAATTAGTGAACTCAAGACCAGCCTGAAATTAAAAAA
>PVKA01009568.1:0-37578 GCA_004027165.1 Ctenomys sociabilis | reverse complement strand
AAAAGAATCCGTGATGTGTAGCGAGACACTGTAATAAAGGAATTAAAAAAATAATAATAATACATATATACATGGAGAGAAATTATATAGATATAGATATATATACATATATCTATATATATATCCATATAGATATATATAATAAAAATCTATGTAACACAGGGATAAATTAAATAAAACTGTGAGGAAACAAGAAGAAAATTCCAGGAGCGATACATGCTACAATACAAATGGTTTTAGCAGGGAGTGGTGGCATAAACCTGTAATCCTAGCCATCAGGAGGCTGAGGCAGGAGGATTGCCACAAATTGAGGGCCAATATGGGCTATACAGTTAGTTCTGGTGCAGCCTGCACTATACAGGCAAGACACTGTTTCAAAACACCAAAACCAAAACCAAACAAATGGTCTGGACTTTTAGAAAGAACAAACAAACAAAAAAATGTTCTATGGGTTCTAAACTGGGATTTTTAAAAAGACGAAAGGGACATGTTTAAAGAAAAAAACTACAAAGAGCTAAAAAAATACGCAACTGTAAAAGGTGACCATGAACTGAATGCCACATAATATTGGAATTATTGTTAATTGCCTTAACTGTGACAAGTATTGTAACAACAATTAAGTAAAATAATAACTACTTCAAAGAGATGCATCTAAGGTATTTATGGGGGAAGTATTGTGTTGACCTGCAATATAAAAATTTATATATTGCATATCTAAACTCATATTTAATTATATACATGAAGAAAATTCAAAACGTGATCAGGTGTTAAATCTAAGTGATGGTTTTGTGTGTTGTGTGTGTGTGTGTGTGCATGCGTCTTTTTGAGACAGGATTTTACTATGTAGTTTAAGGGAGCCTTGAACTCACTTTGTAGCCCAGCTGACCTGAAACTTACAGGAATCCTCCTCCCTCAGCTTCCACCATGCTGGGATTACAGGCATGTCCCACCACATACACCAAGTTAATTTGTTCTGTTGTTTTAATTTTTTAAAAAAGAAGTTGTATGGGGCCAGGAAGATGGTTCAGTGGAGTAAGTGCTTCCCTGGCAAGCACAAGGGCCTGAGTTAAAGCCGGGCGTGGTGGCGCATGCCTATAATCCCAGCACTAGGGAGGCTGAGGCAGGAGGATTGTTGTGAGTTTGAGACCAGCTTGAGCTACAAAGTGAGCTTAAGGCCAGCCTGAACTGCACAGTGAGACCCTGTCTCAAAAAGACAAAAAGAAAAAAGGGCCTGAGTTAATCCCGCCAAAAAAAAAAAAGGAGCTGTAACAACAGCCCACACCTGTCCTTAGGAGGTTGAGTCAGGAGGATCACACTTTAAAGCCAACCTGGCATTTTTAGGGGGACCAATATCAAAATAAAACAAAATAGCCAGGAGTTGTAGCGAGTGCCTATGCTCCCAGTATTCTGAGAGGCTGAGACAGGAGGATTCCAAGTTTGAGTCTAGCATGGACAACTTAGTACCCTGTCTCAAAATAATAAAGAGGCTAGAGATCACTGCAAAGGCCTTGTGCCCAATCACAAATAATAAAATAGGACCAAAGATACAGCTCAGTGCTACAGAGCTTGCCTAGCACATGCAAGGCCCTGGGTTTATCCTCAGTATTGTCAGAAAGGGGTGAGGGTGGGGAGAGCCTCAAAATGTACTTGCTCCAGGAAGGCTTCTGAAAGGAATGCTCCTTTAACCTGATCATGCCATTGTGAGGCCTTCTCTTATACATTCAGCCAATGGGGGTTTTTCAATGATGTTGTAAGCCTCTTCAGGTGTACACATGTTTTCATTCTCTTCTACTTCTCCACCACTCTTTGTGAAAATGCTGCAATCAGCAGTTCTCTAAAGGTCTGGGGCTAAGAGGTTTGCAGCAAATTCAAGGCCAACAAGGTTACATTGTGAGTTCAAAGCCAAACAAAACTACATGGTAAAACTCTGTCTCAAAGAAACAAAACAAACAAACAAAAAAGGCCAGTGTGGGAACGCACACCTGTAATCCCAGCACTCGTGAGCCTGGGCAGGAGTCCGGAGTTCGAGATCAACCTGGGCTACAAAGGGATCTCAAGGCCAGCCTGACCTGCACAGCAAAACCCTGTCTCAAACACACACATGATATCTGCCATCTTTTGAAAAGGTGGAGAGACTACACATGAAGTCTGTGATGATCACCAAGATAAGTGAAGAAAATAAATAATTAAACAAATAAATAAAAGGCACTGTATCTATCATTTTTGTAAAGCAAACAAACAGAAACAAAAAAAACCGAAGAATACATAGGCTTTATGCTAGTAGCTGCTGGTTCTCTCTGGAAGGATAAACAAGATGTTGCTTTGCAAGGGTACGGGATGGATGAAAGGAAAGTGTCAGAGACGTTTTCACTCCCTCATTGTGCACCTTTTGAGTTTTGTTTCATATGTATGTACATGTGTTACCCATTTTGAAGAGTGATTTTTAAAAACAAGGCTCTACATCAATATGAATTAATTAACAATACTTATCTTACTCCCAAAAGCATTCTATGCCTTTGTACCATCAAAATTTTAAATGAGGCAGTGAATTCAACTACATGAAATGTTTCCAGATAAGAACAAAGCAGCCTAGATCACAAAGCCAACAGAGAAAACCGACATTTATTACCATAATAGTTTCACTATTTTACCAAAACCTTGATCTAGTCTGAACATGAGGCAACATTAAATATTATCAATTACCAAATCAGCTACTGTAAAAATTGCTCTAAAAGGAGAAGTCACCAAATTAACAAACAGAAACCAAAAGCCCCAACTGTGGGAAGTTGTTGCAATTATGAGTATTCCTCAATCCTCACACAAGGAAAGGTCTCCAGCCCTCTCCTAGCAACACAGGATATATGCACCCCAAACCCCAATGCTTCCTATCATTTTTTAGTTCCATTTGTAACATGGCAACCAGAGATAGCACAAAAGATAGCTGAACCATTAAAAAGCCAGAAGTAATGAAAAAAAAAAAAAGTATGTTTATTTTAGAGCCAAAAGCAAGAGGCCCTAAAGCAGCTGTGGTAAACTTATGGCACACATGCCACAGCGCGCTGTTATCACTGAAAGCTCTATAAAGTTTACCATCATAGCCATACGGTTAAGAACGTTAGCCAGGGGGCCAGCCAGATAGCTCAGCTGACTAAAACGCCTACTTAGGCAGGGTGCAGCAGCCGGGGGTTCAATCCCCAGCCAGCCATTCTAGCCCTGCCCCCACCCCCAGAGCACGCCGAGACTAGGATTGAGACTGGGCGTGGTGGCGTGTGCCTGTAGTCCCAGCACTAGAGAGGCTGAAAACAGGAGAATCACTATGAATCTGATCTGTATGAGACTCTGTAGACCCTGTACTAAACACATTAAAAAAATAAAAGAACGTTAGCCAGAAACAAAACAAAAACCTTGGAAGTAGAAAATAAAAGTAGAACCCAAAGGAAAGGGAGAAACTGAAAATAGGGTAGTATGTGCCATTCCCAGTTGTTTAGCCAGAAGATAGAGTAGCAAGGAGAACTAAAAAACACAGGAAATAGCTCTCCATTCCTCTGTGTGGCCCTTAGCTATTCATTTCAACACTCTTTAGCCAACTTTTTGCTAGTATGAGTTTATCTTTTCTTTCTGATGGCAGGAGTAAGACATTGGCAAGTGGCCAAGAGCAGCGACACGGGAGCAAATTAAAGGATCCAAATGCTATCTGCCAACTTGGAAACACAGGTCTTAAGTCACTGGAATATGACTGAACTTTAAATTTGTTTTAGTATCTGCCAACATGAAAAAAAATCACTTTCATAATTTTTTCTTTTGGTGGAACCGGGGATTGAACTCAGACCCTTGCGCTTGCCAGGCAAGTGCTTATTCCACTGAGCCATCTCCCCAGCCACTCTCATAATTTAAAATTTCCGCTGGATAGACTATTCATCTTGTCTTTGTTTTCATGTGATGGTCACAGACATCAGTAAGACACAGCTGGAATGAAAGAACTAAGGAAGAAATTCGTCAAAATACAGGCAAAAGAGTCATACAAAATAGGAAGACTGAAGATTAAAATCTTCACGTCTTGAGTTACAGTTTATGACCTTAAGCCTTAATTGCGCGCACTGTTTACCCCTTCCTTGTTCGGTGCTATAAGAGTAATCAAGAATTTTACTAAAAGGAATTCCCCTTTTGTTTCTTTTCTATGACCCTTAGCCCTCAGCAATCCCTTGCCAGAATAATTAAATAGGTTGGGGCAGCTACTCCTAAATCTCAGGGAAGTTTGTACTAAACGTCTCATGACCAAGAGTTGACAAAAGAAAAAGTGATCCTAGAACTACAAGTTGTAGTGCCAGTTTCAAAAGGGTCAACGTGGGACACGTTGGCACTGGGAGATGTTGGTAGCCTGGGAGTCTCTAGGACAACAACACACTGAGTAATGCTTTGTTCTTAAGGCCCTCGCGTAATTTAAATTCTCCCTCTCAGACACAAGCTTACAGGCTTACTGCTGGGCAGCAAGTCTAGCTCCACTGCCTGGGAAGAAGGCGGCGCACTGTCTGGGAGCTCTTTATCCCGCAGGTCTCCGCAACACGGCGATGCGCATGCGCCCCGAGGGCACCGAGGAGGCAACCCCAGCGCGTTCGCACTCACGCATGCGCAGTCACCCATCTCGCCGCAGGCGACAGCTCACTATTTGGCAAGGGGGATGGGGCTGGGCGATGATGGGGGGGCTGGAGGCAGGGGGCGCGTTTGTGTCTCCTGAATGCTTGGGATAGGGAGAAAGGTCGGTGGACTAGGTTCTGGCATTCGCGGGCCACGTAATCCGAGTGTAAGAAATAGGACAGACAAAACTGTGCGGAGGGGGGCAGCGGGGTCAGTCACCTCTCACGAGAGGCGCCCCCCACCCGGACAGGACATCCTCCGCCATCGACTCTCCTCCCCCCAACTCACCTGAGAGCGGCGGCGACAGCTGCTGGTCCCCGTCCCACTGCGCTCGCCTCATACTGTCCGCAACATCCGGGACCTGCGGGACCGCCGATACACAAATACACACTCGGAGCGCGCACACTCACATACACACATACACACACACACATACACACACACACATACACACACACACACACATACACCCCGACACACACCGGCCGGGCGTCCTGTCGTCAGCACGTCGACGCAGCGAGCGCGTACCCACCGGTCCCACCCGCGCGGCCGCCCCCCCCCGCCCCCTCGCGGAGCGCTCCTGCCCCGCCTACCTCGGCCTCAAGACCCCGCCTACCTTCCCTACTGCGCAAGCGTCTCCGGGCCCAGCCAAGAACGGGATTGGGGGGGAGGGAGGGACTTGAGTGAAAGAGGCGGGAATTCAGAAGGGGTCTCGTGCAGAGCGCTGGAGCCCGAGAGGTGCGAGGACCCAATAAAGGCAGAGTGGAGGGTCCAGGTGGTCAGCAGAAAAATAAAGACGTTTTGTAGCAGGAGCTCATGCTTGCAATAAGTTTATAGATTACTAACGACTTTTACATACATTTTCTTAAAAAAAAATCCTAGCAGTAAAATGCCTCTGAATGTAGCCAGACGTGATGGCACACACCGCTGTAGCCCTGATCCCAGCACCCTGGAGGATCCATGCGAGTTCAAGGTCAGCTTGACCTGTCTCAAAAAATACATATTTTTAACTTTCTAATGCTTGGGACTCTTTAAAGTGCCATTTAAAAATCATCATGTGAAAAAAAATAAAACTTAAACATTTGGAAACAAGACCTGTTCTTTCCAGAGAAGGCAGTATAGATAGGTGGCCTAATCAAAAGGAAACTGATTGGATGACAATTTGTTGTCTTAGACACCTGGGTCCCCAGCCTGCCTCATGTTTGAATTCCCATGAGCCATAAGAGATTTCCTGTGTTGAGTAAAAGTCTCAAAGCAGCTTGGCCCGAGTGGGGAAAAAAAAATTGTCTCTGTGTTGGAGCAATAATGGAATATTTGTTGTTGCTATGAGTCTTTCCTTTAGCTTAAGCTTTAAAAAATTATTCCAACTGAATCAAGTCCAATTATTCCAACTTAGCATAGTGCTTTTTTCCTTCCTGAAGTGGAAACACACACACACACACACACACACACACACACACAATGCACTAGGCACTGGACCAAGTGAACAACCCAAGGATGAGCCTGCAGGCTATGGGGTAAGTAAGTGGGCCCTGCCCTACCTGGGGACAGCTTCCAGGAGTCTGCTGTCTACTGGGCCTGTGGGACTGTCTCCAGGTGACAGTGCTCCCTGTCCTCTGCCACATGTGCCATGGCGCCAGGTGGCTGGAGAGAGCTAGTTCAGCAGAGAAGGCTGGCAGCCATGACCAAAGCCGTGGGGGTTTGGAGAAAACCCCTGACAGCACCAAACTTCCTTCCCAAGGCTCTCAATGGCAAAAGCAGACCCTAGAATCCTTGAGCTTAAAGGGTATCAAAAAATCACACCGAACTCCTAGAGCTTACATGACCCATATTTCAGCCAAAATGATATGTATCCTCAAATAGAAACCTTAAATTCTACAATTATAGTATGCCTGACCTTAATTCAAAACACAAAGAACTTCTGTCACCTCTTAGGCAGATGCATGAAACTGTCCGGTTAGGCTTTATTATCCTTAGTGCAAACATTCACTCCTTTAGCTAAGCCAGCAAGGTTTTGGATTCTTGTGGAAATTCAGAAGGCCTCAGAGAGGAGCCTGTAACCAGTTAGAAGTAGCTGGCTCTTGGTCTCACTGACCCTGCTCAGCTACTTGTTCTTTTGGCCTTAGTTTTTACAGGAAGGCAGAGAATGAAGGAAAAGACATTTGGAGATGGGGATGGAAAAGAGGTACAGAAAGAGGGAGCTAGCTGGGTGTGGTGGCAAATGCCTGTAATTCCTTCTGTTGGGAGGCTGAGGAGGGAGGATTGCTATGGGTTTGAGGCCTGCATTGACTACATAGTTAATTCAAGGTCAGACTGAACCACATAGAGAGACCATGTCAAAAAGAAAGAAATGAAGCAAAGAAAGACAAGTAGTTCCACCTGCCTTGGTTTCCGCACCACTAAGGCTAATCTTCTTGGTTTAGCCAGACCCTGCCCAGGATCTGAGAGGGGCAGGGAAATCTGCCCCTGCAGCTGCTCCGGGCTGCACCAAATTCAGTGGCTGCACCACTGAATCCTCCAGTGGTCTGAAAGGGCAAAGAGGTCCCAGGCCCGTCTGCACCAAGGCTCCCCTTCTCCTGGAGAGAATGATCCTCCCAGCCTCTGCGCAAAGGACTCCGATTTGGTGTGGTGTTGATTAAATGATTGTAGATGTCCTTGCCACACTGTGTGGAAGAATTTTAAACAGCTTCTCCTTTTTAATATGCACTTCCTCTTCGGTTTTAATTATTTTGTTCCTACATTTTCCCTTTCAATTTACTAAAATCTAGAAATGTAATTAGAGCAGCGGCCGGGCTCAGAGAAAGCTGCCAGGATTTCTACGGCATGATTAAATATACCAGGCATCCCTTTAGTGTGGGACTGAAAAAATAGGATTCTCATTATATCTTTTCCTTATCCAGGAAAGAATCGGCACCGCGTACAGATACGGATTTATTGAAAATGCAGCACTAATTAAAAACTCATGCAGCCTCTTGAGGAGGTTGGGGTAAGAAAAAAAATGGCAGTTATTTAATTATTTCCTCCATTTAATGTTTTGTTATTATAACCACAACAAGCAAGAAGCCTTCCTCGCCCCTCCTCAAAATAAAATTCCTCTCTCCTCATGAGGGACTTAATGAGGTTTTTATCTATGCAACAACAATCAAGCTTACAATGGCACCAATTCAATTCACTTCTCCTTGTAATGGTAAGAGACAGGCAGAACTCATTTTCTTAATCCAAAACACAAATGACAAAGTGTTCATTGGCCATCAGAAGCCAGATCTGGGCAAGGGATCTGTCCCCAAAGGCCCTGAGACGTCTGGTATTTATTTGTTTATTCTGCCAACACGGATCTTCTTCCGCTGGATTCTGTAGTGCAGTAAGCAGTGTGGGGTGTCTGCAGATAATGATGATAAAGTCTAAAGCAAAGCCTCTTTTGAAGCTGTAGGGAACGGGCAGGCAGGCCCAAATAGCAGATAAGTACAAATCCAGATTTTGGCAGTCAGCTCTTTGGGAAGATCAATCTTTCTTCCTTGTACAGCACTCCCACAGGTACATCAGTGACCAGTGTGCAGTTGGGCCCCAACCCAGCAGCTGTGTGGTGTAGACCTGGGTGGGGACTGGGGATGGACAGGAAGAAAGATACCAACTAGGAACTGGGCCAGAGCCTCAAGGAAGGGAGGGAGGCAAAAACGCTCAGCAGAGAGGTGTCAGATTGAGGCTGAGGCCAGAGGGTGGCGCCTGGTTACACAGTGAGTTCAAGGCCAGTCTGCATTACATAGCAAGACCCTGTCTCAAAAATTAAGAAACTAAAAGTTGGCAGTGGAGAAACCTTTCTGGATTGATAAATTTCATTGTGAAGTTGTGGCTTAATTAATGAATGCCTTCTTGTCTGGAATAAAAATTTATTTATTTGGTACAGGATCTCGCTATGCAGCTCAGATTTGTGGTGATCCTCCTGTCTCGTCTTCCCCAGCTTTGGGATTACAGCACACAACACCACATCTAGTCTGGGTGGCTGGCTTGGGGCAGGTGCTGGGCTTGCACGACGTGAGGTGCTGGGGATTAAACCTGATTCCTTGCACTTACTAGGCAGGCGCTTATGCCATCAAACTATCTTCCCCCACCAGGAAATGAGGTTTAAGCCTCACATTCACACTCACTGTAGTGTAAACTTGCATAATACCCTCCGTGTAAGACTCAGAGTTTTCACTGGAATAATGGAGAAAAATACTGCCCTCTATCATATCATGAGGATGAACTAAAACAATGTTTGGACATGATAAGGTCCCTGGCATTGAGCAGACCCACTTTTTTTTTTTTTTTATGTATTTGGTACAGGGTCTCACACAGCTTGGACTCAGTAATCTTACTGTTTTCAGCCTCCTCAGCACTGGGATTATAGGCGTGTTCCACCACACCTGGTCTTGGTGGCCAGCTCAGCACACCCAGGGAGTGGGGCTGGCACAGCATGTGGGGATTGAACCCTGGTCCCTGAGTAAGCCTAAGCTGGTGCTTAGTCCACTGAGCTATCTCATTGGCCCTGGGACCTACTGTTTTATGGACATGTACCTGAATGTGGGTTTGGGGGGCAGTGATCATAAGACCTACTGGCCTTCGAGCCCCACTCTACCTTGTGCACCACGCTCACCCCTAGCTCTGTGCTCTTTAGAATTCTTTGGGAAGCATGGAGGCAAGGAAACACTGCGGACTTCTTAGTCCCAACACTGTCTCTTGCAGCCTGGGGCCCCCAAACAGGTGCTGAGTCAGTTACCCTCCAGGTTCCTGCTGTCAGAACTAGAATTTTCTGAAGAAAGATTATATTGCTGCTGGGCATGGTAGCACATGCCCATAATCTCAGCACTGGGGGGCAGGGGACTGAAGCAGGAGGATCTGTTCAAGTTCGAAACTAGCCTGGCTACAAAGTGGGCTCAGGCCAGGGAGAAGCTTGGCAGTCTAAATGCCTGCCTGGCAAGTGCAAGGACCCAGGTTTGATTCCCATGTGGGCTCCACACTGAGCCAGCCACCGAAACTGGGCATGGTGGTGCACGCCTATAATCCCGGGGCTGGGGAAGCTGAGATAGGAGGATCACTACAAGTAAGAGCTGTGTAATGAGACCCTGTACCAAATAAATAAATAAAAGATTTTTAAGTGAGCTCAGGGGCAGCCTGAACTGCAAAGAGATCCTATCTCAAAAAGACATCCCCCCTCCAAAAAACAAAGGACTGCATTGCTGACTCCCAGCAGTGACAGACTTGGGAATTCAGCAGGAAACAAGAACTAGGAGAGGTCAAACAACAACCTTCTTTAGTAGGATGGTCCGGGAAGAAGGTGCGGCTGCTGGGCACAGCCACAGAATGGCACTGCCAGCCACTGCCACAGAAAGGCACCGTTGGCCACACCATGGAATGGCACCACCAGCCACAGCACTACCAGAAGGATGTGGCACCTTCCCTCCACATGCTGGAGACCCCGAATCCCACGGGGCAGCCCCCCATTGTCTTGATTCTATCTACATGCTGAGCCCTGACCACAAAGAGGGGCAAGCAAAGATGGCCTCAATGCCACCCTGTCCAGGGAATGCACACAGCCCTGCTGGCCCTAGGTGTCACCTGCATCAGAGCTCTATTCCCAAACATGAAGCTGAGTGATGCCTTGAAACGGACCATATCATAAACAGCACTGGACGACATTATTCCAAAATGTTTGGCACCTCAGAGTCACCCTGTCACTTTACTTCCTTCTTTATACAACAAAAGACTCAGAAGGGACTATTTACCTGAGAATTTGACCAACATCCATACAGATACTGAAGTTCTGATTTTTAACCTGGAAAATGGTCAGGAAACATCTGAAAGATAGTGCTTCATGCAAAGAATCATGAGAGGAACAGCAGTGGCTCTGGCAGATTCTTTTTCTTTTCTTTCTTCTTCTTCTTTTTTTTTTTTTTTTTCTTGAGACAGGATCTTACTATACAGTTCAGGCTGTCCTTTAGCTCTATATACTCCAGGGCCTGGGGATTTGGCTCAGCTGTAGAACACTTGCCTAGCAAGCTGGAAGCCCTGGATTCAGTCCTTGGCACCAAAAGCAAAAAGTAAACCTCCTCTAAAAAACAATTCAACCAAGAAATTATGGTAAAATCAACCCTATGTACTCCTGCCTCAGGACAATACTCCTGCCTCAGCCTCCCAAGTGCTGGGATTATAGGCATGTGCCACAATGCCTGGCTCATTTATCTTTAAAACGGGTCTAAAAATTACCCGAAGTCATTACTTCAAATAAGTCTTAGAAGGTTAAGATTTATTTTTAAGAAAAAATATATACCAAGTGCAGATCATATTCATTCATATGTATTACTTTCAGTGGCCTTTTTAATCCTATTCTGACCAGGATTGACTCACCGCCTCTTAGCATTTACTCAAAAAAGAATAACATTTACCTCAATGTAGATAATTGGTTTAGCAAAAACAAAAGTCTTCTTCTTCCTGCTCTCGAATACAAATTACTTTGGATTTTATAATTTTAGATTATTCTCGCTGTGGCTCTACATGATCAAGGTGAATTGATTTCAGTTGAAAGTTTACTCTGAGTTAGACTCCTATTGTTATAAAGGGAATTTAATCTAAAATTCAATTACAGAAGATCTGTGCCAAAATGAAAAGTCAACTGGCACTTACTGAATGCTTCGTGGTACACAGCTCTATCAGGTACCACAGGATGAGTAGGAAGAAACAGGATTGTTGTCCTTATTCACAGACTTTTCATGGTGACAAAAGCATTTTTCTAACTGGAAGGAACCTGGGAGATTCTCTAACCCAGTGCTCTGAAATAAGGGGGCTTTTTAAACCCTGGGCTTTGGCAGATTCGTCCAAGGGCTTTAGGGAAGAAAAGAAGAGCCCAGGAGATGGCTCAATAGAATAAGTGCTTCCCTGGCAAGCACAAGGGCCTGAGTTCAATCCCCAGTTCTGCCAAAAAAAAAAAAAAAAAAAAGGGAAGAAAAGAACCAATGGGAAAGGGGAGGCTGAGCCCCGCAAACCTGGTTCTTTCCATTCATTTAGGTCCGAAATTAGGCACCTGGTTCATCAGGAATTCCTGTAAATCTTGAATCCATTAACTTCCTCTGGCCTCTCCGGTTACTTCAAGTTCTAGCCACAGTCTTTTATGTGTTCCATACCTATAATCCCAGCACTCAGAGGACTGAGGCAGAAAGATCATCACAAGTTCAAGGCCAGTCTGGGCTACACAGTGAGTTCTAGGCCAGATTGAAATATATAAACACTGTCTAACAAAGCAAAACAAACTTCAAGCTAAACCATGTTGCAACCCTGCTTAAAATCTTTAGTGGTGGCTAGACATGGTGACATACACCTGTAATCCCATTGCTTGAGAAGCTGAGGCAGGAAGATTGGTGGGAGTTCAAGGTCAGCCTGATCTACATAGTGAGACCCTGTCTGTCTGTCTGTCTCTCTCTCTCTCTCTCTCTCTCTCTCTTTTGTGGAACTAGGGATTGAAGGAGACCCTGTCTCAACAAGACAAAAAGAGAAAATTCTTTGATCACTATTGTACCAAGAATGAAACCCAGGCTTGTCACTCCCAACAACCCAGGCCCCTGTTCAGTTTTGTAACAAGGCGTTGTTGCCTGTCCTCATTCCTGTCACATCATTTACCTTGTAAATTCCTAGAACCCATCTTTCAGATCTCAATTTAATCTCATCCTCTAATGCAAATCCTGTCTAAAATCAAGATCTTCTGTTATTTCCTACCATGCTACTGTGTTCACCACCTTTAAACACCAACAATAATTTGTAATCGTTTTGTGTATTCCTTTTTCTATAATTAGTCTCCCTACTGGATCACCAGCTCTCTAAGGACAGGGATCTATTTGGTTTCCATTGTATTCAGCGAGACATGTGTCCAATCTGACACACAGACACATGCGATTAGTACTAAATAGATAGATGAATGGATGTTTGGATGCGTGGAAGGTTGGATGGGTGGAAAGGTGGAAAGGTAGATGGGTACAAGAGTGGATGAAGGTGTAATAGAACTTTGTCTTAAATGTCAGAGAAGACTTGGGCAAAGATTGGAAGTATGAATGAAAGATTGGACAAAGACAAAGAGGATAAAGACCACAAATGGAGAAGAAAAACAGGCCAGACAAGAAGGGTAATTCTGTGATTCTAGCAGCATGGGAAGCTGAGGCAGAATGATCACAAGTTTGAGTCCAGTTTGGACAAGTTGGTGTTTTGTTGTTGTTGTTTTTGAAAAACCAGGGATTGAACTCAGGATCCTGCAGTCTGGACAACTTGTGACTAGGTGAGAAAGAAAGAAAGAAAGAAAGAAAGAAAGAAAGAAAGAAAGAAAGAAAGAAAGAAAGAAAGAAAGAAAGAAAGAAAGAAAAAAGAAGAAAATGTAGGCATGATGGGGCACACTGTAACCTAAGTGCTGAGAAGCAGAAGCAGGAGGATCACCACAAGTTCAAGGCCAGCCTGAGCTACATAGAGTCCCTATCTCAAAAAAAAGTGCTAGGGATGTAGCCCAGTGTGCAAGTGCTATGTTCAATCCCTGGTACAGCAAAATACACAAACAAAACCCCCAGAGCTCCAAACACAAGTGGGCTTGATGTCAGTAAGAAGCCGCATGGGGCTGCCAGAGCCAAGTCACATACCTCTCCACCCCCAGGAACACAACTGCAGGCCTGAGAATGGAGGAGCCAATCTGGCAAAGGAAGTCAGAGTGCTGTGGGCAGAAGGGGAAGTGGACCGTGGGGGCCACCACAGAATGCTCAGTCCTGGTTATCCCCCTGGCTGCTCCTGTTGAGGCCCCTTTCTTAGCCATCATTTGGACTCCTGCTCACTTGCTTGGAGATCTCCTACCCTCACTCTCCCTGCCCCACCTCCATCCATCAGCTACCAAAGCCCCCCTGCTGGCCTGGCACAAGCTGGTCTCTCCAGCCCCAGACTCACACTCAGCTACTCACCCAGACCTGTTAACGTGGGCAGCTGAAAAGAAACTGTGCTTCTCCTTGAGTTGCTTCTGTGTCACCCAGCAGCTCAGGCTGGGAACTTGAAGCACCCTTACTTCCCCAGCCCACATCCGATCCGTCACCAGCTTCTGACGGTTCACCCTCTTCCCCCAGTTCTGTCTACTCCGTCCATCTCAGCTGACACTCCCACATTCTTCTCAGGAAGTAAAAAGATGATGTGCTCTGTACCTGTACAGACCTCCCACAATGCATGTAATCACTCTGCACCTCAAACACGTACTAACACCAGTTTGAAAAATTAAAATGGAAGAAAAAGAGAAATACAATTTTAAAATGGGCAAAGATTTTAATAGAAAGTTCTCCAAGCAGATATGCAAATGTGGCCAATAAGCAAAAAAAGATAAGTAACAAGTGCTCACGGGATGTGGAGAAACCGGAATTCTCAGATGCTACTCTGGAAAATATTTGGGAGATTCTTAAAATGTTAAACAGAACAGAGCATGGTGGCATATGCATGTAATCCCAGCACTAGAGAGGCTGAGGTAGGAGGATCTCCCTGAATCCAAGGTCAGCCTAGGCTACAAAGTAAATTTGAGGCCAGCCTAGAGTACATCGTGAAACCCTGTTTCAAAATAAATAAATAAAAGTTAAACATAGAGTCCTTGTAACCAATCATTTCATCCCTTGATTCCAAGTTTATATCCAAAAGAAACAAAAATGTACATCCATTTAAAAACTTGCCAACAAGCCAGGCAGGATGACACAGACCTGAAATTCTAGCACTTGGGTGGCTGAGGCAGGAGAATCACCATGAATCTGAGGCCAGCCTGGGATACAAAGTGAGGCCCTATCTCAAAAGAACAAACAACAAAAATTGTCAACAAATATTCAAGTGACAATCGTTCATTTTATTTCTTTTTTTAAAAAATTGTTTTTTTTTTTAAAGTTTGTGTATTTGGTACAGAGTCTCGCTACACAGCTCAGACTAGTAGTGATCCTCCTGTTCTTTTAGCCTCCCCAGAGCTGGGATTACAGGCATGTGCTACCATGCCCAGACTTGGTGGCTGGCTCAGTGCACCCAAGACAGGGTTGGCACGGCAAGTGGGGTATGTGGTACCAGGGATTGAACCCCAGTTCTTACGCTTGCCAGGCAGGTGCTTAAACCATTGAGCTATCTCTCTGACCCTGTTCATTTTATTTCAAAAACCAAAATGAACCAAATATAGATTTTCCTATTATAGATGGATAATAAAATGTGTTGCACCTATAATGTGGAATATTATCTGGCAATAAAATGAAGTATTGGGGGCTGGGGAGATGGCTCAGCGGAATAAGTGCTTCCCTGGCAAGCTCAAGGGCCCCGGTTCCACAAAAAAAAAAAAAAAAAAAAAAAAAATGAAGTATTGACACATGCTATTCTTTGGATAAACCATCAAAATATTATGGTAGGTTAAAAAAAAAAAAAAAAAGCTGGCAGTATAGCTCAGCGGACTAAGTGCTTGCTTAGGTAAGCTCATGGGCCAGGGTTCGATCTTTGGTTCAGCAGGCCGCACCAGCCCACCTTCCGGTGCACTGAGCCGGCGATGGAGTCCAGACGTGGTGGTGTGTGCCTGCAATCCCAGCACTAGGGAGGCAGAAATCAGGAGGATCACTATGAGTGTGGGCTGCGTAGTGAGACGCTGCACAAAAAGTCATAGAAAACCATAAGCGATTCCCTGGCAAGCACAAGGGCCTGAGTTCAATCCCCTGTGGTGGGTGGTGGGGGGTGGGATTTAAAGGGCCGGCCTCATAGCTCACTGGATTAAAGCACCTGTTTAGGCAGAGCGCAGCAGCCATGATTTTCATCCCCATCCCGGGCCTACACTGCCAGCCCTGCCCCCCCATCCCCCCTTCCTGGGGCGCACTGAGATGGTACCTGTAATCCCAGCTCTTGAAAGGCTGAAAACAGGGAGGACAAAAAAAAAAAAAAAAGTTCTGAAATTAGATCAGAGAGTTAGTTGGTAATCCAAGGAATGTATGAAAAAGGCAAATGGGTAAGTGATGTGGGCGTTTGGGGTAGTTAGTTGCTGAGATAGTGTTTCTCTATGTACTTCAGGCTGGCCTCACATCCCCTGGATAGTGCAGGCTCACTCCAAGCTCGCCCTGGTCCTCCTGTTTCAGCCTCCCAAGTGTTGGGATTACAGGTGTGTGCCACTACTCCTGGCCCTGTAGTTATTTTTTACCAAGAGATGGAGGGAGTGGAGAGAGAGGGAGAGAGGAAGGAGAAATAAAAACAGAGATGTGCACAAGCACCATCTCCCCACGGTGCATGTAATCATTATGTACTGCACGGATTAATGGACTAATACATTTTTTAAAAATTCCCTGGACCACATATGTCCCAGCCTTGGTCTCCCGGCCCCGCCTCCAACTTCCGGCTCATTCCTGACTCCACAGACGGAGCTTTCTGTCAGTGCCCATTGCCCTTAGGAAAGCAAGCCCCAGCTCCCTGACAGTGCTGAAAGGCTCTTCATGCGCGTGGCAGCAGGGCTGCGGGGCGGACACAGGCCTCTCATTGGCTGGGCCCACCGAGTTCCACCTTCTTCTTACCACCTCGCCCGGCCCTCACCCTTTTCAATTTTCTGTGGATCTCTTCAGGCTTTGATTTATCCAGCTCTTGTCCCCAGGGAGCTGTCACCTGTCCCACAACCCTGATCCTAGGAATCCTTGCTCTCTGTCTCCTCCCGTGCAAGCACCCTGGCATTGCCTGATGCCTCCCTGGCTCCTCAGGAAACGCTCCGGGTTTTCAGCACGGAGGTTTTCTTCTCCTTTTCTCTCTGGTCACTCTGGCACCATGCCAGCACATAGCGAGCAAGCGTTCCAAAAAAGTGCTCGTGGAGTGAGCAAATGACCAAGGCAGGGAGGTGAATATGCCTGCGAAGAACTTGCAGCTTGGGGTTCCGGGCGCCCAAGCCTGCACAGCTTCCTCTCCCTGTCTGCGTGGCTCGGTCACCGGCTGGTCAGCAGCCTGGGTGGACTCAGATGCTGGTCCTGAAGGTGTCCTGACTCAGACCCTCTGCTGGGAGCCAGCTTCCCCTAAAGGCCACCTTATCAGAAAGTGCCTGGGATGGCATTTATGAGCTCTATTTTTATCAAATGCTGGAGAGCCTCAAAGTTAATTCTCAAGCCAAAGACATTAAACTCAGGAACGTGGATGAGCAAGGGAACATCTTGGTGACGCCTTTGAGTCACAGCTTTGTTTTCAGCGGCAGGCCTTGGCTCCTCCCCACCGCGGGCCCTTGCGCTGGCTCACTCTAGAAAGCTTCGGATCCCACATCCGTCCAACAGAGATCCCACAGCCCTTAATATCTGCCGTGGTGTCGTCTTTCCTGAGATCCTCCTAAGTCTGCCGGCCCTCGGGCCCTCGGAGGGGAACCCTGGGAGGATCGCCAGACGGCTCCCCAAAGATTCAAGCTGGCTTCCCACTCCCACCCTCACCCCCACCCCAAACGGAAATTAATCACCGCGGCTGGGAGGAGGGAGGAAGGGCAGCCAGAGCGGAAGGCTCCCAACCAGCCCGGCCAGCGAGATAATTGGACAGAAGCTCGTGAAACCCAGCAAGGCTGGCGAGTAGTCCCCGGCCCGTGCCAGGGCCAGGGCGGGGATTCACTGTCAGCGCTGCCACAGAGCCAGGGGCAAGGAAGGAGGGAAGGAAGGAGGCCACAGGGAGGCAGGGACCAGAGGTAGCTCAGGAGAAGTGGGGGGGCTCATTTTCTCTTTAATTCAAGGGTAAATTGGGGGAACAAAGGGGTTGGAGTCAGGGGATGACCCCATGTGACCAGAAATCTGAAGGTGTGGATTTGACATCACTGCTGGGAAGGGATCAAAAATGCTCTTCCTTCTGGATTCAAAACGCCAACTTTACCTTTATTCCTGTTTCTGGGAGCCGAGGAATGACGGGTGTCGTCAGGCATGCTGGAACTTGGAGGAGGACTCGAGCTGCTTTTGATTCTCTCTGACCTTTTCCTTAGCCAGATCCTAAACAGTTCAAGTTCTCGCCCCTCGGTCTCTGGTCTTCCTCCCCCCCTCCGCCCCCCCGCGTGGGGCTGCACACACCCACCCCGGGATCGCAGCCCTGTGGGTGCCCCGGCTCCCTCTGGTCTGTCGGGCTCTATGGCCCAGGGCTCAGACCTGGAGCTTGGCATGTGGGCGGACGGCGCTGCCTTGGGGAGAGAAGCTTCCTGGAAAGTCTGGCTTCAAAGCTGCCGGCAGGCCAAGATTTGGATAGACAGCATGAGGCCCTGTCAAGGCGAGGCCTGGGTTTGGCTTTGAAGGTACCTCTTTCATCAGAGAAAGAGGGATGGGACAGAAATTCCCATAGTGCAGCTTGGCAAGCGACTCCAACCTACTTCGCTTGCCCCAGTAGCTTCTGCCCTGTCCCGTACAGAAAAATCCTGTTTTCCAAGCCTCCCAAGAGACTTCAGGGCCAAGATGGAGGCTGTGGCTCCTGAATGATCTAGTTCTTTCTCAGATAAAATACGTTTCCAAAGCCTGCAATGTCTATTTTCAAAGCCCAGTCCTTAGTCACTGGGGCAGTGAGAGTGCACACAGGTTGCTCAGTGTGGGTGTGAGGCAGCATCCTCTCCGGATGAAAAGACCAGCGTTGCCGCGTGGGAAGCAGCAGGCCACTATGAGGTCAAGTGTCTGCTCCACTTCTGGGAGCTACAGCAAGGACTGCATGCCACCCCCATCCTCTTCAGCTGGGGAGCCGGGAAGCCTCCTAAGTTTCCTCCCACCATGCAGGGTGAAGGACCATTTTGATGATCTCATTTGGGACAAACTGAGAAAAGAGTCTTTTAACTCTGACCGCCATGCCTGCTTGCTATGCGGTGGGTACCCTAGTGGGCAGGCAGTGGGTGGTAGCAGCTGCCAGGCACCTTCCCCCGAGGACACATCCAAAAGCCTCTATAAGCTTTTTCTGATCTCTGTGCCAGTGGCTGCAAGTCCTGGAAGGAAGCCAAGAGCCCCACATGCCCTGGCTGCCCCCACCCTGCAAGGACCAGGAGGGGTAGCTCTGGAGCCCACTGAGAAAGGAGCTGATGGCTCTGAGACGCATTTGCCAGCTGTCACACCTGCTAACATGGGAACTCACACTTATGTGCATGCATGTGTGTGCACACACACACACTCACACAGCAATACATTCATTGTCAGGCTTTCTTGTTCCATCTGTCCCATGCCGGGAGCAATGGCAATAAGAACTTCCATCAACAAACTGTTGTTCTCAGTTTTTCTCTTCGCTCCCTCCCTTCCCTTGCCCCTCCCTTCCCCTGCCCTTCTCCCCTCCCTCCCTCCTTCCAGTCTTTCCACAGACATTTATGGAACACCTGCCATAAGCGAAGTTGAAGATACAAAGATATTTTCAAAAGATACAGTGGGCGCAGCCCTGATACAAACAATACAGGTATGGAAGTTGGCAAACTGGGGGCCCCTGGGTCAGTCTGACCTGCAGGTAGGTTTAGCTTCAGCTAGCAAAGAATTCACAAAACTGCAAGCCTTTGTGTAAAAATTAGGATTTCCAGCTTCTCTTAACAAAATTGTCAGAGACTGGGAGGAAGGGAAAAGCCACCGAACCCTGTAGATAGGGTATGTACTGTGTGCCACACATCTCATCCCCTGTGCTATTAAACTAGCTGTGTCAGGCTGGCAAGATAGCTCAGCAGACTGAATGCCTGCTTAGGCAAGCGCAGGAACCAAGATTCCATCCCTGGCACCACATGCTGGGCCGACCCTGCCCCCCCTCCCCAGGCGACCTGAGCCAGCCACAGAGATTGGGTGTGGTGGCACACGCCTGTAATTCCAACCCTGGGGAGGCCAAAAACAGGAGGATCACTACAACCGAGCTGCATAGTGAGACCCTGTGTCAAATACATAAAAAACAACTAAGCCAGGCGTGGTGGCACATGCCTATAATCCCAGCACTCAGGAGGCTGAGACAGGAGGATTATTGTGAGTTCAAGACCAGCCTGAGCTACAAAGTGAGTTTAAGGCCAGCCTGAACTGCATAGTGAGACCCTGTCTCAAGAAGACAAAAATAAATAAATAAATAAATAGCTGCTTCCTTCAGGCACGTGCCAGCGACATGTGGACAGGTGCTAGGATTTAGGACCCTGAATGTATAATCCAGGTGGTCAAGTCTACATGAGGAAGGCCGGTTAGTTAACCCTTGAACTAAATCCAAGGATCTTTATTTATTTGTTTACTGGCTCCCCTCGCCACGACCAATGTGAATGATGCTCCGGCTGGCATCCAGTTCCGGTGCGCCCGTCTCCGGGCCAGAAAGTGCCCTAAGGCCCTCTTGGTGCACACTGGTGACAGAAGTTGGACGAATGAACAATCACGACGCGCACCAAATGGAAAAGGGAATTCCAAACAGTGGGAACTCTGGACACAAAGGCATAGCGATAAATAGCACACAGGAAAACTGCAAATAGCTCTTAGTGAATGGGGTGCTGGGATGGGAAGTGGGCGGAAGCAAGCAGGCTGCAAGTAGCAGGGAAAACAGATCCCACGCGGATCCAAAAGGGCTTTTTGTGCTGCATCCCAAAGGTAGCCGGGGATCGTTGGAAGGGATTTAGGCCCGGAGTGACAGGATCAGATTCCTGATTCCCAGAAATAGCTTTGGCAAGGTGGTAGGGTGAAGAGAGAAGCAGCAAATAGAACCTTCAATTCAAAACCCACTTCCACTTCTTGAAGCCTCTGGAACATGCCGGGGGATTTATTTTGAGAGCATGGCGCCCCCTGTTGACCAAATCTTGCACTGCATCTTCCTTCGGCCATTGGGGAAATTATAGTATTTTTGGCCCTGAACAAAAACCACCTGGAAGTGTTGTGCACGGAATGGCAAATTGTGACGTATGTGAGTTGCCTTCCTCAGAAACGAGGGGCTCAGAAGAACATTCGTGATAATGACTAATACTGCGAACTGCTGCCAGAGAATATACAGAATGCTGGCTGAATTTGAATCTGGGGACATACTTACACCAAAAACCATGTGTTTGTTTATCTGAAATTCCAATCCAGCCAAGCATCCTGCATTTTTATTTGTTAAATCTAGCAGCCCTCTAGTAGCATTGCAGAGCCCAGGCTAGCAATGGAAATTAAACTGGACGGGTTGATCTCCTTGGGGTTCTCTGTCCAGTTTTTATTTGGGAAATCATTTTTTAATTAAATGAATTAATGGTGGTGCCTGTGAATGGGCCCCCTAGTGAATCTGCAAAAATGTGAACTTTATATTTTTTCAGACAGGGTCTTGGCTGTGTAGCCCAGGCTGGCTTTGAATCACAGTAATCCTCTTGCCTCAGCCTCCCCAAGTGATGGGATTAAAAGTATGCACCACCACACCTGGGTGTGCACTGTTTGTGGGCCTTTTATACAAAACAATGAATTTATCTGCTTGATTGTTGCGCACACACACACACACACACACACACACACACACACACACACACAGAGCTCATTTCCGGAAGCTCCGAGCCCTCACTGACCACCACAAGGAACATATACCCTATAAGGCTGTGGTCTGTGGTGAGCCTGGGGAACAGCTGAAGGAAACAGCATCTGGTCAGTATGGAAGCTGAGACAGGGTGCTCCAGTTTGTTCTAGGCAGCCAGGCACAACAGAACCAGAAGCCACAGGGAGAAGCACACCATGCCCCCCCCCCCCCGGACAGTGCCTTCAGCTCCTTCTCCTTCTCCACTCCAGAACCCTGGGGGAGCCAGGCACACTCAGACTGAAAATCCACCAGCCCCACATGTGCATCCTCCATTGTGGAAGGGATGGCACTGAATGAATCACTCTTCACCCCACATCTCACGGTTCTTCTTCCCACCGTTTTCACCAAGGGTGGGCATGGCCCACTGGCTCCCAGGCCAAGAACCTCGGAGGCTGGGATTTGATACCCAACATGCTGTGCGAGCTGTCAGAAAATGGCTGCATCTGTAGGTGTCTAACCCCAGGAGGGACCTGGATGCTCAGGCTATCTTTCTTTCTGGGAAGCCCTTGAAGCCCTACCCCTACAGAAGGTAGGCTGCAGGGGCCAGGGCCAGTGGCTTTTTTAGCTTAGCTTTTTTTTTTTTTTTTTTTTTTAATTAGTAATGTATTTGGTACAGGGTCTCAATACACAGTTCAGACTCATAGTGATCCTCCTGTCTCAGCCTTCCCAGAGCTGGCCCAGCATGTCATGTGGTAGCGGGGATTGAACCTTGGTCCTTATACTTGCCAGGCAGGTGTTTGGCTTTTCAGAATGCTGAGTTTTGAGGTTTGCTTCCATCCCTGTCCTAGGGTATCTGACACTGTAGTTCCACTGTGGAATACAGCTTCCAAAGTACAGGTTGTGCCAAGCATGGTGGCATATGTTCATAATCCCAAAACTTGGGAAGCTGAAGCAAGAGGATTGCTGCCAGCCTGGGCCATTACAGTAAGCTCAGGACCATCATGAACTACCTAGTGAGACCATGGGGGAGGGGAGGACTGCAAACTGCAGGTTTTATTCAGCCAATCAATAACGTATGATGCTATGTAGATTACAGAGTAACATCTGTGGATTTTAAAAAATGTATTTAGTACAGAGTATACAAGGTCTACAGGGTCTCACTACACAGATCAGACTTGTAGTGATTGTCGTTTTCAGCCTCCTAAGCACTGGGATTACAAGCACATGCAACACCCAGTCTCACTGGCCGTCTTAGTTCCCTCCGGGCTCGCACAGCATGTTGGGTATCAAATCCAAGCCTCTGTGCTCTGCCTAAGCAGGCACTTTAGTTCACTGAGCTATCTGGCCAGCCACCCCACCTTTTTTTTGTTTGAGACAGGGTCTTGTCATAAAACTCAGATGGGCCTTGAACTCATTGTGTAGCTCAGGCTGGCCTCAAACTCATAGCAATCCTCCTGCCTTAGCCTCCTGAGTGCTGGGATTACAGGCCTGTGCCACCACACCCAGCACATGGAAAGTTTTCTTCACTGGCCCCTTTATTATAAACAGTGGTATTATTTTTAATTATAATTTTGTTGGAGGAACGTGGATCGCTTTTGCTGTTTTTTTGTTTTAGTTAAAATGTTCTGTTTGAAACTGTAGTGAAATTCTACTTTTTGCCTATTCACATTTAAAAAAAGTAAAAACCAGCATACTTGTGCCAGTCCCTTGAATTATTTGGAAATTCTACTGGGAATTTACAGAAAATCCAGACAGCTGGGGCCCACTGGCTTAGCTGGCTGAGGGTGAAAACTCCTGACCACGGGCAGCAGGAAGTGAAACAGGGCCTCACCATGAAGCCACCAACCACGTCCTGTGACCTTGACATGCCCTTTGGTGGGTCTCAGGCTCTTCATTTCAGTGGCAGGGAGATTTTGCTTCAGCTTGAGCTCTCCCCAGGAGTGTCAGAGGATCAAATGGCACTTGCTGCAGAGTGATGGGGCACAATAGCTCTAGACATCTGTGTGCGCTATGTTCCTGGAGACAGCTGGTGTGTTTTCAACAGGAAGGCGACTGAACGACCCCACAGAGACCCAGGACGATGTCCCTGCCCCCTCATCTGGGGGAAATGACCGGCTGCACTGATAGATGTGCACACTGTTCTGTGCGAGGGGAGCCAGGTGGTGGCTGCAATGGACCTCCTGAGGCGCTGCACTGTCCTCCCTCAGAGCGCACAGGCCCAAGTCACCAGAGCTAGGGACACGCCCAGGGACAGCCTGCTGGTCACCAGCCCTCCCTTGGGTATCTCCGTCTCTAAAAAGTACAGATGTTCAGTCCCCTTCTTGAGGGTGTTACAGAGCAATAAGGTAAGAAAACACACTCTACTCCCAAGTACCGACTTATAAGTTATCTAGATAATGTTGATTTTTTTTTCTAGTTAATGTTTAGTTCTTGCCACTTTAAGTCCTTTTTTGCAAGGATGTGGTATTTACTTATTTATTTATTTATTTACTGCTGAGTACGATGGCACACACTTGTGATGCCAGCACTTCGGAGGTTGAGGCAAGAGGATTGCTATGGATCTGAGGCCAGCCTGGACTACAACAGTGAAAGCCTGTCTGGACAAACAAAAACAAAAGCCAGGGATCTTCATGTAACATGTAATCCCAGGACAGCTGTCCCTATGACTGTATCCCGATGACTGGTGTGAGTCACTCCCCGGGCTGTAGGCTAAGAAGTGCATAGGAAACAGGAAGTCATGTCCCCACAAGGCTGAGCAGGAGTAGTGAAAGAGACGGACCTGACACTCTGACCAGTACAGACATAAATACCATGTGCCCCAAACTGAACACCCAACCTGGGGAGACATGCGCGCTGCCTCCCACCCTTCTGCAGAGGTGAGAATTAACTGCAGAAGGGAGCACTTTGATCTTCAGGAACCCGAGGCATCAGCTGCCAGGGTTAGTGATCTGCAACGCCCGTTCCTGGACTTGCCCAGCATTTCACCTACCGGCTGTTAGCAGCTTTTATTCGAATCCAGCCCCCTGTGCCTCTGCAGGTAACTGGAGCTGGCCTCTTGCGACATGTTTTGAGATTCAGTGAAATGACACCTTACTTGAGTGCCACTATCCCACTGTGTTCTCTGGAACTGACCAGAGGCCAGGGACAGTGAAGAAGAAAGAAATAGCAGGAAAGGAAAGCCCTCTTCTACTTGGCAGTGCAGCTGAAGCGCCATCCGCCCCCACCTTCACGTGGTGATGCTTTCCCCTTCTGGCCTCACCTCGCCCGCACAGGACCGGGACCCCCAGCCCTCCGCTCGGGGCTGTGCTTTGGGCCTCCATGTGCCACGCTGAGTGGCCGAGTCCCTGCTCCTCACCCATTTTGCTCTTGGTGAGAATTACACATTTTGATTTTTACATAGTTCACATTGGCCCAGAACTCAGTGATCCTCTTGCTCAGCCTCTAGCGCTGGGATTCCTGGAGCACACCCCCACACTGGCTTAGAGGTAGGCAGTCCTGAAACCAGTTTCGAACGGCAGAGGGACAAGCTAGAGGACACAAGTCTGACAGCCAGAAGACGTAGACCAGCAGGCCTCGCCAAGTGTGGTGGAACACACCTGTAACCCCAGCACCTGGGATCACCAGGAGTAGAGGCCAGCCTAGGCCACGTAGTGAATCCAAGGCCGGCTTGAATTGCAGAGACCCTGTCTCAAACAAAAAAGACAACCACAAAACAGCAGGCCCAGAAGACAACGACTGGGCGCCCGGCCCTGCTAACGTGCAGTGAGCACCTCAGTAATCCAGAGGGCGGCGGCAGCTGTCTGTCCAGTAAGGAAGCAGCTCGCTGATGAAAACTTCAAGATGGAAATACTGTAAGGCAGACAGGTCAGCCAGGCATGTTCAGAACTCACAAGGAGCTCAGAGGGGCCCTTTAGGGGCAGGGCCCCAGCGACACCCAGGACCTGGCCAGCGCAAGCAGGGCAGGGCATAAAAGGCTTCCGGTAGTGGCTTGGCAACACTCAGGGAGGCCGGGCTCCCATCTGGACAGCCAAGGGGCTGGGCTGCCGAACAGATGGAGGGAAAGATGCAGCTGATGGAAATGCACTTTCATGTGTAAAGTTTGGTCCTCGGAGGATTGCAGTTTCCAACTCGGAAGGCAGCAGGGGGCAGGCAGCTCTGCTCCGCACTCCGCCTTCTCTCCCATCACCACCCAGAAAACCCAACAGCAGTTCTGTGCCAGGCCCCAGCCACCATGCCTTCTGCCAGCATCCCTTTCAACAGGCAGGCGCTGGCATGAGGACACTCTGGGACAGCCAGGATGGCTGCGGACTGCGATGCTTCAGTAGCTGAAGCGGGCAGGGGATGGATCCAGCCTCCCTGGAGGGGACCAGGTGGTCTGAGAACAGACGGAGAGATGGAGGGAGGGATCGGGAAAAGTGCACTCACTGACCCTCCAAAGCTGTTCACCCTTCGTGCCCAGATCTCCAGGGGGAACTGGCAACGGAGACAAGAGAAAACCTAGCAGACTATGACACAGCCTCACTGTATCCCAGCCTTGAGGAAGCTCTTAAGGAGAACACAGCTCCTGCATTCACCCACAGGGGCTCTAAGAGGCAATTCTTACATCCTCTGGCTCTGATAGCCGGCACCTGCCTCAGCACATGCCAAGCCTTACCCCTGAACTGAGCCACTGCCACCACCACTCGAGGGCTCATGCGCCTGCTGGCACGTGCAGGCTCCTGGGGACTCACCAACCTGGCCCTACTCACACACAGGAGAGCGGCGGGTCAGAGATCAGGATCAGCTTCCCCTCCGTCTGCACCAGATGATGCTCTGTGCTCTGAGAATAGAGACTACCCGTGAGTCTGATTACAAGCCAAGCATTATTTTGTTGTTTTCTTTTTCTTTTTTTTTTTTTTTAATTTAGAATATGTGATTTTGCTTCCTTTGATTTAAAAAAAAAAAAGAAGACTGGAACCCAGTCCCGTATCACTACTGGGTCCATTTTCCCAGGAGCTGGTGCTTCTGGGGATGTTAACCCGAGCATTCTAGAGTGGAGGTAGTTTCTCTCTTCTTAGTGAGAGGTTTTCTTCGCTCCTTTCCCAAACTTGGCGTCAAGCCCGAGACCTGCAGGAGGGGGAGAAGGGCTTAGCTTTCCAGGAGGATATGAAACCCTCCAGTGAACAGTGACAGAGTGAGTGTCAGTTCTTCAAAACTGGAGCTTTACAGTGTCTTTCTATAATTATCTCAGAGCTGGGTGTGGTGGTGCGCCTGTAATCCCCGCTCTTGGGCAGCTGAGGCAGGAGGATAACAAGTTTGAGGCCAGCCTGGGCTACACAGGGAGTATAAGGACAGCCTGGGCTACAGTGCAAGCCCCTACCTCAAAAAAAATTTTTTTTCTCAGAGACAACAGAATGGCATCAAATGAAAAAAATTCATCAAGATACTGACATTTATAGATAAAATATATAGTTAAGACCAAAAGAAACTCAAGAAGTCAAAATGTCTAAACTGCCAGGTACAGTAGTACACATCTGGAACCCCAGCTACTTGGGAGGCCGAGACAGGAGGATCCGAGTTCCAGGCCACTCTGGGCAACTTAGCAAGACTTTCTCTAAATAAAAAGTGAAAAGGGCTGGGGTAGAGCTCAGTGGCAGAGCACCACAGGGCTAGACCCTCAGCACCACACACAGAAAGACCTCCTAAGTGGTTTTGCTCTGCTCACCCAGAGCATCTTGCGCCAAGAGCAAGCATGGCAATTCTACTCTGTTCTGGGTTGGGAAGGAAGCCACTCAAGTGGATGGTACATAATGTGGTCTGGACTGGCCTTGACCTCCCCACGTGACCCAGGGGGTCCTCCTGCCCAGTATGGGCCCTGGGTTGCAGGCGTGGGCCACCATCCTAGCTGCTTCCTCTGCTCTTTTAAGTTTTCTCTAAAGTAACTATATAAACAAGTTACTTTAGAGAAGTAGCTACCCAAATATACTTTCGGGAAAACAAAAGCTATCAAGCTGTCACTGGTGCTCCAGGGGGCCTGAAGATGCCATTTTCTCTGGGCGCTACTTACCCAGGAACACAAGCACAGTGCCCACCCACTGCATGCGACTGATGGGGTTGGCAAAGAGGATCACAGAAGCCAAGATCGTGAAGAACTTGCGAGTTGTAGTGATGATGGAGCAGGTCAGGGGGCCAAAATACACAACCGTCATGAAGATGAAGCTCTGGAAGTGAGGTGGGCGGTCAGGCTGACGTGAGGCCCACAGCGCCAGACCTCCTGCTGATCCTGCCACAGCAGGAAGGCCACACGCTCCCCTCTCAAGAACTCACCTGGCCCAGGGCACTGGTTAGGCCAAAGAGCAGGATGTTGTAGATGATGGCTGGGTACCTTTCAGCAAAGCTCAAGAACTCCCAGAGCTCCCCAGTGAACACGATTCCTAAAAGACATCAAAAGGAAACAGTGCACCTTTTGCTGGGGCTAGGGGTGAGGCAGCGCACGACCCTACCCACAGCCCACTACAGCACTGCAAAGAAGGCTAGGATGGAAGTGTGCGTGGGAGTGCATACTGTCCCTTCACGCATCTTTCTCAAATGTACGCATGTGTGTCCATATGCACACACATGTATGTTTGCAGGGGAGCACTGGGAACTGAACCCAGAGTCTTCACACTGAACCATGTTCCCCAGACTTTAGCTTCTGAGCCAGGGTCTCACTAAGTCACAAGTTCAGGCTGGGATGGAACTCTCAACCCTCCTGGCTCAGCCTCAATTACAGATCAGTATACCACCATGCCTGGTACACCTGGCTCTTTATTTTTTAGCCTAGTGAGACTAAAGACTTGATTTTGCAAGAAAGGCTTCAAAGTTCATGAGTTACTTCTACCAAAGTAACTAAAACGCAGAGACCCTCTGATGTTGTGGAGAGTTACACACACATCTCTGCTCAAGAAAGCTCCTGGCGCTGGACACTGCGGGCCACCAGCAGCACCCTCCCTCCTTCAATCCCAGTGTGCTGCACACAAAATTACTGCATGTGCCCACAGCTGAAAATCAGGAGACACTGACCATAACCACAGAAAATGCATTCATGCACGAGCTGTATTCAGTGTACACCTAAGTCTATTTCCTTGAGCACTACAGCAATGTCTCATTTGCGTCCTGTGAGGGAAGCCTCAGACACCCATGGCTTCTACCACAGACATCTCCCAGACAGTGGCACAGGTCTCCCCCTTTTGTGTGAGTGACAGACAGCAGGCAGACCCTGCACTGTGAGGGTCTGTCCAGGAAGGTTTCCCAGGCCTGGGACAGAGGGCACGGAACCAAGTGAGCACTTGGCCTATGAAGTCAGCGCAGGCAGCTGAGCTGGGGCCACATGCATGGGGGCACTCTGCCCCCTGGTGCTCTGCAGGAAGAATAGCACCACTGCTGCTTACCAGCTCCCAGCAGCAACGTGGACCAAAGGTTGATGTTCAACATCATGTGGTTGGAGCCTGCTTGGTAATGGGCCCGCATGTGGTCCTGGGAAACGCCAGTCAGTCCATCGAGGGTCAGAGACAACAGCTGGGAAGGAAAGGGAGCAGCCTGTGATAATGCGGCCACCAGGGACCCTCCCTAAACCAGGACACAAGATTCTCAGCCTCAGGCTCCTCAAAATATCACTGTCTGATGACACAGCCCTCAAACAGTTGCCACTGGTCCTAGATGGAGCGTGGGGCGAGATGATGCTAGCTGTCCCTCCCCAGGCACCAGACTGACAGACTCATTGCTCACTGAAGGCACTATGACACCGTGAGGACGCTAAGCACCAGAGCTGGACACAGCACTTCCTTGTGTACTGCTTTCAAGTGGTGTCAGGGTCTAAAATCTGCTGCAGTGAGCCATCCACTTCCTACTGGCAAAGCTGCCAGGGTCAATGCTTGCTAGGAGAAAAGTGCAGTGCACACGCTAGCATCTGTGGGCAGGCTGTCAGGCCGGAAGCCTGACTTTCTCACTTAAATAGGACACAGCAATAGCAGGTGATTTCACCTCTCTGGCCTTGGTTTCTTCATCTGTACAATGGAGATAATATTGCTGTTAGAGACTGTTGTAAAAAATAACCAATTCATATGCACAACACTTGGAACAATGCCTGATGTGTAAGCTGGCTTGAATGCGTCACCCTGCACCTCTCCCAGGCCTCGAGGCCACAGGGAGCACCACCGTACTCCTTCCTCGTCAGTCCTCGGTGATGTCACCACAGGCACTGCACACAGTGCGAGCTCTTCCTCCAAAGGAGAGCTGAGCTGTAGCTAAATCTTTCAGGCATTCCACCCTGACCTTAGCAGAGAGCAGAAGTGGGGACAAGGAGCATACAATCTCCCTTCACATGTAACTGGCCTTCTGCCTGCCTAGGTGGGGCTGTCCTTTATTAAATTCACCACAAAATGCTGTGTTCCCAGCAGGATTGCATACCAGAAGCAGCTCTCCATAGCCGACCACGTGTTCTTCCATCCCAACTACTTTCTTAGGTTTGTACATGAAGAGGGCCACACCCGCCACAATCAGTAGCACACAGAGGTACTTGGCCAGGGGGTACTTCTTCTTCAGGAGGGTCACCCCCAGGAGCATGACTATAGAGGGCAGAGAGAAACGTGGAATATTCAGGTGTGCACAGGTACTGGTGACTTCAGTACCTCCTCCCAGGAGCCCAAAAAAGCCTCAGAGAAGAAATTTGAGAAGGGCTACAGAAGGTGAGAAGAGTGGCAGGCTGACACCCACATAAGGACAGCAATGGGGCTAAGTGGAGCATAAGACAGGGAAAAGTAGTAAACAAAGGTCAAAGGTCTGGGAAGGAACAAGGCAAGGGCGTGGAGGGCGTGAAAGGAGGCGGAGAGAAAAGAAGGGATCACCAAAGTAGGACTCGGAGTAGGTAAAGATGGTGCAGCACAGGAGACTGAGTCTGTCACTCCTGCTGAAAACTGTCACTCTGTGCACAGCACAGGGAGGGGCACAATGACAGATGACGGAAAAGGCAGGGGGAAGGGCTAGAGCAAAGTTCCTGGACAGAGTTATCATGGGCTGGTGAAACCCAGAGGGACTGAATGTCCTGGCAGGGTTTGGAAAGGTGAGGACAGGAGCCGGAGGTCAGCTTCCTCTGCTTACCTGGGATGGGCTTGCAGGATTTACCAAGGACCTGGAATGAAAGCCAGCAAATAATTTCTAAGCATCTGTGATGATCCAGGAGCTGTGCTAGGTGCCACATTAAGGCACACGACTCAGGGCTCACGCCAGGGACCTCTACCTCAGCAGCGGCTCTACGGCTGCCTGTCCCATCGTTCTTTTTTATTTAGTTAAGTCACAGACTTGAGGGAAAGCCCCTTGGTCCTTTTCAAACAGTTTCTGAGCCAACCCTTGTCCCTCTGAGGTTTCACCTGAGTGGGGTAGTTGACAAACTGTAGTGCTGAGTTGCTGGAGACCATGGCACCCAGATAGGAGACGGAACAGGCAGCATAGAGCCAGCTCCGAGTACGGTCCACCCTGGCAGTGTCAAAAAACTGGATCACTAGGAGAAGACAGAAAAACATAGAAGAGAATCCTGGTAGGGCTAGGACAGACCACTAAGCAAAAGGTGAAGCTGCATGAAAGGAACTTGTCTGTCTATTCAGACATGAGCTGTTTCTGTCTTCTTAGGCTGACAAATACTGGCAAATTATTCAAGCCTCCAATTCCACCTAAGCCCACCACGAGATCACAGGCAAACGAGGTGGAGGTCTCATTCAGGAACAAGGGACGACTGATCCCTGCTGCTCATCTCCAGGGAACAAAGAAAGCTCAAAACATGTTTGAAGCTGATGCACAAAGTCAAAGGGACAAAGAGAAAAATGTTTTAAGTGTCCTCAATGGGAACGCAGACCACAGAAAGCTGTTCTCGGCACACTTCTGGCTCAAACGTTGGTCAAATTTAAGAAAATAAAATTTTAATCTCACTTCAAAATCATTAGCTTTAGAGTTCAATCAAAAATGGGGTGGAGGACGAGAAACTTAAGATCTCATTGACTAATTCAAACTTAAATCAATGCCTCAAGCCCAGAATATTGGGGGGAAGGGGACGCCTCCAGCAGATTACTGTCTGGATACTCACAGATCTTCGCAAACACTGCATTGATCACACACTGGATGAAGACCAAAGTTAAGGCAAAAGTGAACGTCTCCTGTTTGGCTCCCTCCCCATATTTTCCTCTTGTTCTAAAATGAAAGAGAGGAAGGAGAAGAAGATAGCACATTTCACTCACTATCAACTAGTACCCCCGAAGCTAATGAAAACTCTGGAATTACCTTGCTCTTCCGGGGGGTATGAAGAATTGGTAAGGATAACTGGGCTCATTTACAAAATGGGCTGGTTTCATTGGATCTGGGAACTGACATCCTAGCCTAGTATCAGTGTCCGGAGGGGAGGAAAATATCCATCAAGGATAGAGCAAGGGAAAACACGGAACGTTGGCCAAAGGACCCCAACAGGAGAAGGTATTTGAGTTAAGCAGGAAGTCCAAAGGCGAAAGATTGTCTGCGAGTATCTGAAAGATCCAGAGTGGAGCCGGCTCAAGTCTCCGGAACCTGTTTGGGTTAGAAGTCCCAGAATCTTGGAACCCACAAGGATAAAAACAACTAAAGGCAGAAAGATAACCAGGTCCCGAGAAAAACCACAAAGGGAAACACTGGCGAGGTTTTTTTTTTTTTTTTTAATTACGGGGAGGCTCAGCCCAGGATGTAAATTAGGTAGCGGGATACTGGGAGAGTCCGAGACGCCGGCGGGCTGACTGGGGCCAGAGATGAGAGCCTGCAAAACGGAGCCTGGCAAAGGGGGTTGGACGGGGTAACGATTGTGTGCCCACCCGGGAGTCCACTCACATTTTTTCCTGCAGGATCCCATAGTAGAAATAACATACAAAGACACCCAGAAAACAGAGCGGCAAGCGCAGCCGGTCGGGCACCAGGGATTTGCTAGCGGCCATGAGACGCCCAGACGAGCCGACCGGAGACCCGCTCACTGCCTGCAGCGGGAGCGGCGGCGGCGGCGGGGGCAGCTCCAGGCGGACATCGCCGGCCGGCGGCAGGGGCCTCATAGGAGCTGCATGCGACCGCCCCTCCGTAGGGCCTAGCAGCTACCTCCAGAACTGCCAGCTCAGGCTTGCCAATAGGAAATACTCCTCAAAACCCAGAAACCAAACTCTAGGAAAAGAGATTGGCTTTTGGGCTTTGACTCCATTCCTGGTGGCCAGAAGCTTCAGCTGTCCTGGGGTTGTGACCTCCCATTCAAGATTTTCCGATCAGGCAACTCTGAGGACAACCTTGACCCAGAATTTGGTGGGGTGGCTTAAACCATATCTGGGCGTGGAATGATGACGTATAAGGATGTGGACATCACTGATTGGCTGTGCAGTGCCAAGATGAAACAGTGGGCAGGCAGGCAGGAGTGCAGTTTGACAGGCACATCAAATTGTCTACACCGGTCGGTTGCCAAGGCTTTTCTGAGTGCTTACGGCAAGAAATTCTTAATGATACCCTGGCGCCCTCTAGCTGCTTCCAAGCGTCATACCTCCTCCCCGTCACATCACCCAAAAGAGGTGTATTAGGTTCTGCTGGGTCAGGACCCTTATCCCTTATACATTGCAGACCTATAGCTGTCGCCTAAATTCTGAGCCCTAGTTTTCCCAATCTATAAGCTAAGAGTTAATAGTAACAGTTCCGTGCCCGTCCGTCGCCCCTTCACCGGTTTGATTAAATGAGCTGAGGTTTGTGAGAGTGTTTTATAAACTGTAAAGTGTGCTGTGCAAGTTTAAGGTATTACGGGCCATTACTCATTCTCAACTGATTTTATTTCCTCACCTGGAGGGGGAAATGCAAGTTTGTTTAAGTGAATTTTTTGCAAGGACTTCCTGTTCACCGACCACGAAGCATACCCTCTGGGTTCATCCTGTAACACTCAGGGAACTTTCTATTTTTGAGCGCCTCTTGTTGATCCAAGAGTTGGATGTGCACCTGGGGGACGAATTGCCAGCACAAGACTGACACCAGTTCTTTTCACTACCATCTAAAAACTCAACCCTGGAGTCTCTCCCCCGACCTCATCGTGGGCCCAGTTCTCAGGCGCCCACGTTGGACTAGCAGCTGTTCTTTCAGCATCCTGCTCCTCTGGAGTGGCCTCAGGCAAAGGAAGGAAACACTGGGCAGCACCGCACCCGCAACTCATGAAGACTTGGGGAGGGGGAGGCAAGCCCGACATTGTGCAGGGGGAGGGGAGGTTAAGAGGAGACAGGTCGGTCTCCAGCTCTGCTTCCTTTGTTATGGGGGGGATGCCCCACACAGTTGGCACCTTCAGGAAACCAAACTGGCTGGATTTCAGTCCCAGATCTGCTACTTTACCAGCTGAGACCTCAATCAGTTTGACCTCTGAATCAAGTTCCCTCCTGTGAAATTAACAGGAATAGGATAGGCAGGAGAGGGCTACCATTAGAAGTATTGATGATATTCAAATGATGGTTTCCAATCCACTTAGGGTCTGTCTTTTGGAGAGCTATTTGATCTTTTTGACCTTCCCTTATTAGTGAGATTTACTACATTCTTCTCATTAGATGGCTATAATATTTTAATATCATTTCATGGAAAGCACCTAAGGTGACATCTGTGCTTTATCAAGCCAATGAATGATAGTTGGGCCAGCCTGGCCAAATGATCTATCTTGAAGTCTTCTGAGACAAATATATCTGTACTTGTTATGGCTGCCCTTGAAGTGGTCAGGCTTCCACTTACACGGTGAGGATAATCTTTTGTGAGAATGTTTTGTAAGTTCCAAAGCACTGCAGAATATGGGGGTGAGCTGGGCGAGCTGGCACACCCCTATAATTCCAGCAGTCAGTAGGCTGAGGCAGGAGAATCCTTGCAAACTTGAGTCCAGCCTAAACTACATAGTGAGACCCTGTCTCAAAGCAAAAAAGTGGGGTGGTCATCCCATTTCCCCCAAAAGCCCAACAGCTTTTACGAGATGTAGTACTGGACTGAGGCTGCAAAAGGACACATACTGGGGCCACACACTGTTGTGGGTACTCACTGAAGTTGGAAGAATACCCCAAAGGATCCAAACCTCCCCTAAAACTGTGCCAAGAGGATCCATCTGGATGCCACTCCTTGGTCCTGCCCCTTTTGTTAGTGCAAGCAGCATGCACAGCAGGGTCTCTCCCTTTGCTCACCCTCCTTTCTGCTCCCAAGGGGGCTTTATCAGACTCACAGAAGGATGGGCAACCTCCTCAATGACTCCCCCAGGACACACCACACTTCCCAATCTGGGAAGACCTTCCCTTGGTGTGTTTATGGGCCATATGAATGTGTCCATCCATCCAGCTCCCAGTCAGAGTAATTATGTGCTAAGTAAGGGCTCCTTCCCTAGAAGGCAGGCAGAAGTGATCAACATCCTACCCTTTCTGTGCACCCCACTCCTCCCACCTAGGTACTTAACAGAACCTCAAGCTGCTGGGAATATTTATTTCGTCTGTTAACACCAAGATCTGCAAAAAACAAAAACAATCTCTAAACACAAGATAAGAAAACTCAAACATTAACATTCTTCAGTTTTCTGTAAGCTCTGCAGTACGGAAAATATACAAACTTCAAACAGCTGCAAAAATAGTGTCTTTGGGAGAAAATAGAGTTTCTACATCGATACAAGAAAAATAGGCATTTTTCGAATCCAACCCAGCCCTCGGACAGGCGGAGGGTGCAGAGCTACCTCTTGCCACCGGGAAGAATGCCAATACTTCCTCTCCTTGCCACCCACCTGGGGTCAGGCTGCTGCTTAAGACAATCTTTAGTCAGGGTGAATGTGAGATGAAAATGCCACTTGGGAAAATGCTTCGCTGGCCCCTTTGTACAGCGGCTGAGTGGGTCAAGTGCCCTGGCCATCTAGGGCCGCTTTGGTCAGCTCCTCCAAAGAGGAGGCGTGGGGGTGGGGTCTCTGGCTTCTGGTCTGCTCTTCAGTTGTCTCTGGAGGTAGAGAGGGAAGGAAATCTATCACCAGCTTCCTCCATGACAATGACAAGAGCTGGGGTGGGGAACAGGGCACGCAAGGACTTCTGGCTGAGTGTCCACCAACGAAGAAAAGTGGTGGGGACACAGGTATGAGTTGTGAACCACTGGCTACAAGTGAAGAAGGTGGGTCCCCCACATTCACAGGGGTTGCTGTCACCAGAAAGAGGACCCAGGGCTTTGACACAATAAATGAAAGTGCTCAAAGGCGAAGAGGGAGGGGGCCCTCCATCCCTCAGCTTGGGAAGCTAGAGTGGCCTGCCACCAAAGGCACTGGTCTCCATGGTAATGTGTGGGAGGGGGCCTGCAGGTATCCCCTCAGACCACCAGGGAACTCTGGAAAAGCACGGACTCTTCTGACGGGGGGTTGCGCTGCCACGGCTCGAATGGCAGTGGGGAGGCCTTGGAGGCCTCTGGATCCTTCCGTGATGGTGCTCTGGGGCTGGCAGGGGGAAGGGGAGAGCCCGGGCTGGAGGGGCAGTTCCGGAAGATGAAGCCCACGCTGGGGAAGAGGGGCTTCATCAAGCTGACGGGGCAGAAGGCCGAGCCGGTCGGGTTGAAATGGACTTTGTTCTTGTCAGGACAGGAAGTCAGGAAGGCCAGGTCAGGACCTGGGGACCTGGAGGATGGAGAGAGACAGACCCACACGTACAGAGAAACAGCCAGTGAGTGAGAGTAAGTGACGTCAACGCAACAGGGTACAAGAGGAGCTGGATCTGTTAGCCAAACAGGGTGGTAACTTGGCCAAAAGATGGAAGGTTAGTCTTCATACCCCTCAGGTCTCCATTGTGTTTTTGTTTTTGGTATTAAGAGACTGAACTCAGCCCCTTCACACTGAGGTACATACACTCCAGCCCCTTTTTATCCTGAGAGAGGATCTTGCTAAGTCACTAAGTAATCCAAGCTGGGCTTGAACTTTCAATCCTGCCTCAGCTTCCCTAAGTGATAGAATTGCAGGCCTGTACCACCACACTAGGCTTCTATTGTTGTTTTTTTTTTTTTTTTTTTGGCAAAACTGGGGATTGAACTCAGGCCCTTGCACTTGCCAGGGAAGCACTTATTCCACTGAGCCATCTCCTCAGCCCTCTATTGTTTTAAATATGGCCAAGCAACAGGAAATACCCTTCAGCTCGCAACAGAAGGGATAACTTCCAACCATGTGATTCTGGGAGACCAGGGACTTTTTCAACACAAAGACTTCATCAGGAATGACAGTGTTTCAGGGCAGTCAGGGATGGTGATGTTTTAGAACTCTGGCCTAAGGTGGAAGCGGCAGCTTAATCCCCAGCACAGTGTGTCTTCTGACAAAGGGGTGATACATGGATGCATTGTTCTGCACGTTCTGGATGTTTAGTGCCATCCCTGGCCTCTGCCCGCTGGGTGCCAGTGGCACAACATTCTTGCTGTCTTTTCACATTGCCAGATGTCCCCTTAGGGGCAAAACTGTCACCTGGTAAATCTGCAGGCCTCAGGAATATAATTCATGAACACATTTGCAAGGCAAAGGAGTAAAGCTTAGCAAGGACCACGAGAAAGGCACTCAAGTCTCTTGGAAAATTCGCTGTGTTGTCTTTGCCTGGCCTTGAAAGTGGGAAAACCAAGCCCTGCCCTTCTGTCCATCTGGGGAGTGCAAGGAGGAGGCTGGTCCTCCAGGCCCGGAGGAAAATCCTTGTGGTGATAAGGAGTGGCTTGCCAGGGCTGGAAGATCTGAGCAGCTGCCAGGGCGGCTTCCAGGAGGAAGATGGCAGGGAGGTGGCACTTTCACTGATGTCACTAATGGCTCCGACTACTTTTTTTTTTGATACAGTCTTATTATGTAGTTCAGGGTTGGCCTTGAACTCATGGTACTCCTCCTGTCTTGGCCTCCCAAGTGCTAGGATACAGACCTGCACCCCTTCACCTGGCCCTTCTCTTTTTATTGACACATAGCACATACGAAGGATCACACATTCTGAACAGATTAGTGCATTTAACCCTAGAGCCCTAATAATCCAACCCCCCCCCCCCCAAGAAAAGCAAGTTGTGAGAAGGGCAGAAATCTGGCAGTGAGAAAAGGTGGCAGGCAGAGCCAGGCCACATGCCAGCGCTGTGCAGGGCCAGGGTCTCCATAGGAGCAAGGGATCGCCTGGCAGAGAGCTGCTCAATGGGGGAACAGGGACAGGACAGGACAGGACAGGAGACCAAGCACCGCTCAAGGAACATGAGTGCAGCCAGCACAGCCCTGAGCCACTTGACTCTTCTCTAGGAGATCCAGGTGACCCACAGCACACAGCCGCTGAGAAGAGGAAAGTGTGGCAAAAGTCGCTGTCTGTCACAAGAGCTGTCCAATTGGAAAACTGGGAGAATGAAGACATGCACTGCGGAGGAGCAAGCCAGAGCAGCTCAGAAAGTAACCGGACGCCTCCACCTCTCTGCAGGGAGGCTGTAGAGGCCGGAAGCTGGGAAGATGACTTTATGGTGATGTTC